>JAOXOE010000745.1:4041095-4063392 GCA_028565055.1 Phoeniculus purpureus | reverse complement strand
TTAACCCTAGTTCAGGTTTTGTAGATATTACATTATGGAAATAGTCAATTTCCCTTTTGCAGTCTCTTATAGCTCTCTTAGAGCCTTTCCACGTCTTCTTTAAGCTCAGCCACCACGTTCATCAGGTCTCTGATCTGCTCACACCTAACACAGGTGTTGTCCCTGCCATCCTCCATATCAAATGCAAGGCTCCAGCACTCACTGCTACCACCTGCCTGAACATCTCCATGCTTGTGTAGCCTCTGTTTGGGTGCCCACTGTTTTTCTACTGGCCTTTAGCCTAGTAATAACCATGTCTTATGGTAACCGCCCTGTCCTCTCCGATATTTTTTGGTTTTGATGGCTCCTCCTCTGCTCGTAGCCACGTGCAGGGTTCTGCTCAGTTCCCGCACGATATTCTTTACTATTATTATATATTATTCATAAATGATTATAGTAATGTGTTGGTAATTATTGCAACACATCCAAGTATTCATCATTAATATGGAATTTACTATTTAAAAAAAGAAGCATATAAATGTATTTTGACAGTCGTTACTTATGCCCAAAGCTTTTCTTGAAAGATCTTGACTGTTATTCACAGGTACGCTACCTGTGTACCTGTGAATGTAGTGCAGGTTAGTGAAACTCTTGGTATCTGTCTCCAGCAGCCTGGGGAAGGTTCTCCTCCCCCCCTACTCTGCCCAGCTGAAACCACACCTGGAATACTGTGTCCAGTTTTGGGCTCCCCAGTTCAAGAGAGACAAGGATCTACTGGACAGCGTCCAGCAGAGAGCTACAAGGGTGATTAAGGGACTTGAGCATCTCTCCTGTGAAGAAAGACTGAGATAACTGGGGCTGTTTGGTTTGGAGAGAAGACTGAGAGGGATCTTACTGATGTCTGTAAATATCTGAGGGGTTGGTGCCAAGTGGAAGGGGCATAATAGGACAAGGAATAATGGGGATAAACTCAAACATAGAAGGTTCCACCTCAACATGAGGAGAAATTTCTTTCCTGTGAGGGTGCCAGAGCCCTGGAACAGCCTGCTCAGAGAGAGTGTAGAGTCTCCTCTCTGGAGACTTTCAAAACCTTCCTGGATGTTCCTGTGTATTTGCTCATTGGTCTTAATGATGGCAGAGATTGATGAATCAAGTGGGCACTGCCAGGCACAGCAGAGTGGGCTGAACACCAGTGCTGTTTCTGACTAGATGGTGCCCACACAGAGAACAAAGAGGGCATCAGAAATACACACCGGGCTGAAGGGATAGTGCTGAGGGCAGAGTTTACCCAGCACAGGCTTGACTGATGGATACAAGAACTAGAGAGCATGACTGATGGGGGTTGAGAAGAGACACCTTCTGTCAAGGGCTTTTCTTTCTTGCCAGGATTGATTTGATGGTGAAGGAGGGCTCTCCACTCCAACCAGCAGATTTCTTCCACCCTTACTTGCAGGTTAATCCCAGCTATGCATGAAATGAGGGTGCAAACCAACCTACTCTAGTCTCAGATGCACAGTTAAGCAGCTGTAACCTGAAAAGGACAAAACCCTACCAAATTGCAGTCATCAAACAGAAACTTCTTCTAGGATCTTGGTTTTTTTGTCACATTGGGGGAAGGTGTAGGTCTCATTTATCATCAAGCTGCTAATCTCACTGTGTAGAGAGCAGTAATTACCTCCCTCTCACACTGTTTCTACCACTGGACACGTTCTAGGACGTAAAAAGGTGATTCCTGAATCACACAAAACTCATACTGAATACAGATTCTTGCAGCAGCAAGCGTTTCAGAAATTCTAACTCACAAGAGTTCCATCGTCTCAGGCAACTCTGATAACAGCTGGTAATAGCTACTGATACATAAATAATTAAAATTAAAATACAGGTACTGACTTTTCAACTGTAATTCACGGACAAATTTTCTAGTGGAAGTGGAAAATCAGGTCCTTAAGAAACCTCTCCCTTATTCAACTTTGTTTACCTGGGATTGTGTTTATCAGTCACAGCAGACTGAAAATCACCAGTGCAGAAAGCACTCAGTAATGGATTTGGTAGAAACAGGTAACAAGTTTAGGAAGTCCCATCTGGATGTGTAACACAAATTAAATGGAAGTTGTACCTTCATGACACGGCTACGCAAATTTGGGAAGGACCAACATACAAATAACAGCACACAGGACCTCTAAAATGTTCACTCAGCAGTTGATTCAGACTGGCCATTCTGAAATGCTTTTAAGCAGAGTGTTCAATTTTTCACTACGAAATGCAGAGTTTCTTTCGAAAAGTCATTTATATATCCATGATATTTGCTTTCCTGTGCATAATTTATCATGGCCTGCATAGATGAAAGAACTCCTAATCTCCTTCCTGTAACAGATGTACTTGGTTCCAGTAATTACTATTCCAGGCTCATTATTTTTTAGAGTAGTTTTGCCGAAGGATAAATGAAAATGGAGAGTATTTAAGAAAACAAGTTTGGGCCATCCAAACAGAGTGCTTATTTACCAGCTACAATGCAGAAGTTGAAACGGTGTAAGAAGTAGCTTGGTTAATGTGAATCAAAAGCAAGAAGTTGATGTTTCAAGGCGAGAATTATTTTTCAAATTACTTCTTGAAAAGAAACTGCATCTACCCGTAGGTCTAAAATAAGGGACACCACCATTTGGGAAGCAAATTGTCTGCTAAGGTGATATTGTGTTTTTTAATATTTATTTTACATAGGTGTTTGCATAAAAATATCACCTGGAGCGTTGTATTTCTCGCAGCAGACACGGGCTATCAGTGTGTTTGTAGTGACATACTGCCACTGACATCGGGTTTAGAAGGGGCTGAGGGGGTTAACAGACTCCTGCCTTCCTTCAGGAGGCCTGGGTTCAAATTCAGTTCAAGTCACAAGTGAAAATGAGTTTGGTGGTCTCGAAGCAAAACACATTTGTCCATGCTACAAAACCACGGTGTAACTTGGCACACTGCTGCTCCATTGGATGCTGCTGCTCCCAAGAGCGGAGCTGAGCTCGCCACAACACTGCAGGTCCGTGACGTGGGACTGCATGGGAAAACAAGGTGCTTGCCCTGCCCCGCCAATTGTCTCAGCTTACACTTCTCATCAATTGCACCGTGAATCTCTACCCTACCAATTAGCAAGAAAATAACCAACCCACCCTATTTTGAGCAGTAAAATACAGAACAGGTTTTGCTCTTTGTACGATGCTGCCTGCATTCAGGAGATTTTGGGGATGTTCTGGCAGCTGAAACCCTGCTCGGGTTTTGCAGGATATCTCTGAAAGGGAACTGTAAGAACGCTATGAAAAGGTGAAGCTCTGGCTGCAGTGGTTTTGCTTTTTTCATTCATTTCAATTCAGAATCATCTTATTTTGCCACATTTGCCATGCAGAGGCTTTAGTTCTCCAAATCCATACAAGATATAAAAAGGAGAGAGGAAACCAGTCATTTTTCACTACAAAGTGTTTCAAGAAACAGCTGCAGAGTATGTATTAAAAATAAAAATTATTGTCCTGATATACCTCCCCTTGTTTTTTAGGAATCCCAGTACCCAACTCACATCCTGGACAACTGGAAATGATTAAAGAATTTCCAGTCCTTGTCACACTTCAGTTACTTCTGAAATATCACTTAATGTTGTATTAAATTAACATAATTTCTTCTCCTGGAATTAAGGAATTCATTGAAATTATTGAATAAAATTAAGTAAAAGTCATAAGCAAGGTCAGCACTGAATTCTTTTGCAATATTTCTGTTTTGAACATGCTGCTTCAGACACAAGAGTATGGAACATGGAGCAGGGGCTAGAGAAGTATTTGTCTTCCCAGAAGAGTAAATAGCACCTAAACGGTCCTGCAGCCTCCTGTGGTGCATTTACCATCTGCATGAGAAGGAGAGTGGCCAAAAAGACGAACTTCTAAAGTCTCTCTCCACCCTTCACCTCCTTCTTTCCAGTATGAGAGAGGTTCAAAACTGGAAAAATAAGCCAGCAATTAAAGACTCTGTGTGGATTTTTGTGGTGACTAACACATCAGATGGGACAAGCCCCTGGACAGCAGAGCGCATTCCACATCTCTGAGCGATGGCTGGCTTCTCTCACCTGCCTCCTTCCCTATTAAATATTTGCTTCTGCAAATATTTGGATGTTTGAACATAACTGCCCAAAAGCTTTGCAAGAAAGTGAAGCTTTCAGCTGAAATGTGTTTGAGGAACTGCATCAGGAACGACTGTTTATTTATAGTGAGGAAACCATGACGTGCATTTTGCTAACGCAAAGCTAAGTCTCACCTCATCCAGACCACAGAGATGTCAGTTAGCTCCCTCTACTTGCTTTATCACCAGATGAAACCATCCCTACCTGTGTTCATTTCATGGGTGTTGGCTTTAGGGGAAGGTCACAGAGCAGCATAACCAAGTACAAACCAAGGAGAACAAGAAAGCTTTGGGTATCTTTCCTCACCCCAAAGCAAATGAAGGAGCAGCTGGTGTGGAAGCTTATGTTCAAGTTTGCCAAAGTCTATAAATGATGAGTTTATGGCACACAACATGCAGAAAATGCAAGAGCCTGAGAAACAGCACCAAGTAAAGAAGTGAAATACTGTTTTATTCCAATTCTAATGTTCACATTTGCTGTTTTGGCTTCTCTGTTTTCATTTGGTTGAGGAAGATGCACAGGAAACATTAAAATACTAAACCACAGCTGGTAACTTCAGTTTTAAAGCAAACAAGTTTATCTCGGATATTAACTGAAGAGCGGGTAACTCTGCCTGCAAGACCTAACGAGACTTAAAAGTAATCCAGAGTGTGTAAAGCAAAAAGAAAATCTCAGTCATTTCCCAGTGAGAGACTTGGATGCTGTCTCACTCCACATGCTACAATATTGGGGAAAATATTTTTTTGCAAATGATGGGAAGTCAGTAGTTACAGTTACTGCTTACTGTTGACATTAGGGGGCTGTTGGTACACCCAGAATACCACCTACCTCAGCTGAAAGGTATCTTTATGAAATCAGCAGAATGCGGTTACAACACGGCTACAAGAAAAAATTAAGTTAACATCAAAATGTGGATTATAATTGGAAAACCGACCTTTGGAAACAATTTTACTGCTGCAGTCCTGTGCCGTACTGTAAAATGACAACTTTAAGGTCTGGAAGAATAACTGTATTATGCCGTTTAGAAAATGCAGCAAAATAAAGGTAATTATGCTCTTCATGCTTCAGCAAAATTCTAAATTAAAAAAACCTTGAAGCTTTCCATGGCCTTCCTCCTCCCGTGAAGGAATTCGCATTATTTTCCATCTTCCAACTTTTTGGAAGTGTCTGTCAAACACTTTAAAATACTTGCAGCAAACTAGATTTTTTTTGTCATTATACGGGCAATCTCCATAGGCAATTGTGACAGGTACTGTAAATAAAGCTTCTCCTGGAAACATCCCACAGCAATATTATTTAACAGCGCATATAAGATTCTTTTGTGTTGGTTGAGTAGCTGGATTTGATTGCAAACTCTGAAATCAAGAATCCATCACAGTGGAAAAATTTGAGCAGCTTCTACAAGACTCACTTTGATATTTTGCAGTTTCTCTTGGCTACACAACTCTTAAGACTTCTGCCATTCTTTTACATTCAAATCAGCTCTACACGTATTTCTGATTAGTTTTAGTGCATCGCTGTCCTCTTCAGGTTAGTATTTGCTAATGTGTAGTACCCCGTGCATATACAGCTCTATTAACATTGATTAGCCATTAGGCTCTAGCTCTATATAATTAAGCTGAATGGCATTTTCCCAGTGAGAACTCAAAGATGTATAGGAAAAAATTCAACTTGCCAACATTTTTCCTTATGGACTGCTCAGAAATAACAATTACGTAGAATCATAGAACAGTTAGAGTTGGAAGGGATCTTAAAGATCATCGAGTTTCAACCTTTACTCAGTTGTAGTTTTGTTTCTCACTGGATGTGGAAAAAACCCACCTCCACACAAAGTTTTCGATCAGTAAATTGATGATTAGACTTCCTCAAGGATAAGTGCAGCTGTAACTGTATTTAATCTAACTGTGCTAAATAACCATCTAAGGGAGAGTGCAGAACTCACAACACTTAGCCTGCTATTCATCTCCAGGACAACGTTCTGTTTATTCCTAGTATATACAAAAATAGAGAATCAGAATGTATCTTCCCCAGTTTATTAATGAGGGATGATTGCAGGTTAAAGCCTAAAGAACTGAGAGAATCATAAGAAACAACAGCACTGGCAGAATACAATTGAAGAAATACCAGCACCAACACGGAATACCGTAGTGGGGTAATGTCCTCCTGCCTGTCTCAATGGAGCTGATGAAAGCCTTCCAAAAGTTAAGCCAGATACATGGATTACTGACCTCAAGCAAGGGTTTGTGCCAAAATAAAATATAAAGCCTCCAGAACTCTGAGGGAAAAACCAGGAAATCATTCTCACCTAAATGTTAGGGTTTTGTTTTAAAACAGCTGAAGATGAATTCTATTTAATTTAAAATGTAAATCCATTTAAAAATTAAATAATCAGCTTAAATTTGGGGTTGCTTGTTGTCATTTTTTTAATCTAAGCATCCTGGATTACTTTCCTCTGGGCTTTTTACTTGGATTTCCATTTTGCTGAGAAAACAAAATAAATGTTCATTTGAAGAACTCAGAACGATCCATCTCAGCCCAGAATTTTTTGAGATTGGCCACAGAAATGAAAATACTAAAACACTCACACACATGTGTTTTAGGTAGAGCAAGCGTAAAGATAGAAGATCTTAGCTCAGGCTCACTTGCAAGAACCACAAGTGAGAATCTGCTGGATGATCCAACAGCATTTTTTTCACCTTTTTTGATGATCACAAAATATAAAAATCAGTGTTTCTTGATGCATGGCAACCATTCACAGCCAAATTCTCTAGGGTTCATAGGCAGTAAAAGTAATCCACTGAGAAAACCCTCAACAGCATCCTAGGAGGGAACGACACAACGACAAAGCAGGTGAGTTTTTGCAATGTTACATCAATCATTACTGCTCAGTCTGGAATCCAGCCATGATCTATCGTCCATCCCACCCCCTTGGGGTTCGGAGGTGTGTTCCCCCTCCACTCTTGCCACCTGCAGAACAATCTCTCTTTGCTCCCCATCTCAGCTATTTTTCTCCTTTTCTTTTAATTAAAAAGTTCGTGTCAGTTGCATGTACTAAATCAAGTCCCATTACAAGCCTGACTTTCAAAAGTGCGCTTTTTTAAGCAGCTCATATTTTGTCAAACCTAATTGCTTTAGTTCTCAGCAATATTCGTTGTAGAACAGCCAGTAATAACCTTTAGTCCTGGCAAATTTTCTCTCTACAAGAACTCAATCACATAACATAAACAGCTATAAAAGGAGGCTTTTTAGAGCTTTATTCATAATGTATAGCACATGCATGTGGCAAAGGATATCAGATCACAACACGGAATGAAATATGAGATTTACCCATGATGTAAGTTATGCCAGCACACAGTAAGTTGAGAGCATTAATTTGAGTGTAGTTATATTCGGTGAGGGGGGACAACATGCTGCTTTATTAGTGCAGCCTTTCCCAATTGAATATTAAAAGATTGTTTCTCAGTTCCTGAATGTAGTTGGTAGTTCCACAGTGCTTGGTGATGCAATTCAGTGTAAAGTCACACCAAACTGTTGGCAGCAGAGAATCACGGCGGTCCAGCTGAAGAAATGGATGCTCAAGATTCAAGGGAAGGATGTGGGGGTTAAAAGAAAAAAAAAAGGAAGCTCTAAGGAGTGAAAAATCAGAAGAATGAGAACTTAGACAGGTCCCCAGGCCAGCACAAGCCCGTGGTCTGATGGAGTCCTGGCCTCAGACACATACCTGAGGGCATTCCCAAGATCCACAGGCAATGGAAAAACCATATGTTGACCAACCCCAACTGCCTGTGTATCCCGCAGCACAGCCAGGGTTATTCACTCAAGGCCGTGTGTAATTTATGGGCTGTTTACAAAACATCTTCAGCTTAAGCCGCTGAAGTTGTTAATCCTCAGAGATGAGGATACAGTCTTCGCTTTGGCAAACGTACTGCAAGGTTTTACTCCCAACATATTTAACACTTAATCTAGTATATTTTAAGCCAACCTATTAGAGGAGTGAGTGTGCATCACAGACAGTTTTCAGCCTTACTGGTGGTCGGGAAGAAAGAGAGTCTTCTCAAAGCCTCCACCACCGTGGTGTCCTGTTCTAACAGACATGTAGCAACAGAAGGTCTTTTTATTCCATTCTGCTCCTTCATTGCTTTTAGTTTTATTCACATAATGAGTTATGAGAAGGAAAGTCCCAGAGCTCAATAATCCAAAATGCTGCAGAACGTGAGGGTGTTATTTTGAAAGCACAAGGATAGATGTAAAGCAAGTCATTACAGCAGAGAACAGGCTGATAAGGACTGTAGCTCCGCGTAGTAGGACTCACCCCAGAGCAGTATATCCTTATACATTCCTCATATATATATATATATATATATTAAAAAATATAAGGAATCTGAAAGGTGGTGATAGAACTTTCTTTGTGATTTATAAACTCCTCTAAATCACGAGTTTACCATTAATTTCACAACGGCTAACTGCAGAGAGGTACCCAGAGCGAAAACCTACATCACAAGCTTGAGACTCTCGAGAAACAGAATATTCCGTAGAACCATTACTTATTTCACCAACAAGTTTGCAAAGTCAAGCCAAGCTTTTCTCAAAGGTAACGCAATCCTTTTTCAAAGGCTCCCTTGCCAAGAACAATTATCTGTGAGCCTTTGAGAAGTTCGGAGAAACATTATGCGCATAAACTCGATTTGAGACATTTTAGGAAGTTCGAGTTCTTTAAAGAAGGCTGATTGCAACTGAAAAGCAATTTATGACTGTGTCCGGCCCTTCATGAGTGTTTTGCAATCCGTGAAATTGTTTTACTTAGTAGTTACAAAACCCGATCAGTGCTTGGCATCTTGTTTGTTCTATAAATGCTGCACAAGTGGTGTAGAAACACAAACGGTTCTATAGAGGCTGTACAATTGCTCCAGAAATACAGTTGCTCTATAAACTTTGTATAAATACAACTACTCTCACATAAGAGAACTATTTTTGCACAAGTGAAAATAGTTTCATATCCAGATTATTTTCCAAATAAAAGGCAACTTTGCCCTTCTTATTGCACAATTTTCCTATTTGAAAAAAAGTATAAATATCTGATTTTATTTTTTTTAAATCCCAGGAAGAGTTTTTTAAATCTTAGGAATTGGGTGTGAGAAGATGACACTTATCAACAAAATTAACTTTCAGCATGCTAGGATCTTTGCTGTAGGAATCTGCATAAATCTTTGCTGTATAACGGAATTAGCTTGATTAGTAAGTGGGTAACTACGATACGTTTGGTTTAAACATCTGTTCTTATAATAAACAGAGTGAATCCACAACCTTGAGCTGCTTCAACAGACTTTCCTCTCTGAAGATTAAACACGGCAGGACAAGAATTGTGACAGAGCCCTGTGAAGTTAGAGAATTTCCTTATTTTTGACACATTTGACTATTAAAGTGAACAACTACCAAGGAAGATCACAAATATGCGGGGAACATCAGACAACACTAAAGCACAAGTTAGATAAAAAATAGGTTTTCATGAATTTACAACTTCACAAGAGGTTTTGCACTCTCACTTTGGGTGATGGATTTCCCAGTGCAGATCCTTGCTGCTGCCCTGGGAGGTCTCTGCAGGTGCATCAGGTCATCTGCTGACTGCCATGCTGGATCTTCCATAGCTCTCCATGGGGGATCTGTTATAATTGCAGTGGCTCACTTGTAAGAATAGCCCTGGAGGAGAAGGAAAGACACACATCAGGTATAAAACAGCACTTAAAAAAGGTATTATTTCTTCAATAAACTGTTTTAACATACAGGTGGCATTTATGCAGAACAGTGGGATAAAGGAAAACATTTTGAAAATGGGAAATTTCTTCCTGAAAATCTTCCTAGAGAGGGAGCTCACTGAATTTGTACCCCTATTAGGGACTTCATTGCTGTCTGTCAGCTGTTCTTTTCATTTGTAATGATTTTAATTGGTATATAATTACATAAGTTTTATATCTATAATATATAATTATATATATATAATCATAGAATTATGTAATTAATTATTGTTTAGAAAGCCATGCAAATATAATTTATCAATGAAGACGTATAATACTAAAACCATTCTGTTAAAGAAAACCCCAATATCCCCTTAAAATATAGTTTCCTACTACCTGATGATTCCTAGTACTTATCTCCTGAAGGAGGCTGCCAATGGATTTAGGATTAGATTGCACACAAGGTAACAGATTCAACAGAGTTGCAGGCTCTAAAAAAAGAAGCGGCTTTGTTTGTGTTATTTACATTGCATGCTGGCTTAACCTGCAATTACCGAGCAGTTTTCTTTAGCACAGACCACAGCAAGCTGAAACCACGCAGTTATGCCAAGAAATCTGCTGCCTGCCCCGTTTAATTGCTAAATGGGTTTCACCAACAGAATTTTATCTTTAAGACCCATTTTCACATTAGCAACTTGGCTGCCTTCTGACACATCACTTGCAGGGCTGTCCTGATACGAGTCCTAAATACCTAAAGGACAAGGACACGCACAAGGGAGCTGAGAGCAGATGCTTTGTCATTTTGACTCTTAAAACAACATTACTGACTCCTTAGGTCCTGCCTTACAAAACCCTATAAAGGCATCTGGATGCAGTGTACTGGAGGAGGAGCAGGTGATTGCAGTCACTGCAGTTTTAGTGCTTGAAGTGTGACACTGGCATTGAGTCAGACACGATGACCAGAACGTTTCAAGTATATTTTCCATTTCTCCACGAATGCTGAGGCTGGTATTCCCAGTCATGAGAAAATGTGGCTGCGTTCTCTTGGTTGATGCAATAATGCCAGTCCTGTGGAGGACTACTCTAGAATGGTTTTGTGGGGATTTGTAATCGTAAAAAATTATGAATGTATAAAATTTATATGATATCAAAATGTATAGAAAATTGAAATTTCTAGAAAGCTAAAATTGATATAAAATATGTACAAAATTTCATTTTTAAATTTGTATTTGAAAATTCAGAAAACTTGACATAAAAACAAAGAGTGAGATTTTTGCATGGCATGAGTGGCTTTTGGTCATCCAGATCTTGGCATTAATCTTCATCTACACATCAAACAAATTCCCCTTGGGTGGGGAAAAATGAGACTGGATGAGCTAACAAAACCCAGCCACACAAAAATTTTCATACCAACATAAACTTGGTCCAGCTCCCAGAGCTGTCAGTGATTGAGAACTCAACTGGACCTAGCATTTCCACCACCACCACCATGCAAGGCTGCATCACACAAACTACAGTTGTGCTCTGGATTCACGTCAGCTGAACTGTCACCTGAATGACTTCTGGAAACAGAAGCTCTGATCATGAAGAATGATAATGAAAGGTCATCACGCCTTGGAACAGGCTACCCAGGGAGGGAGTTGAATTGCAATCCCTGGCTGCGTGTCACGGTCTGGAGCTCAGGAACAGGGTTTAGCAGTGGGTTGGGACAGTTGGGTTCATGGTTGGACTCGATGATCCTGCAGGTCTTTTCCAACATAAACAATTCTGGGATTCTGAGAAGAAAATCAGATTTCATAGCAAAAAGATGCCCAAAAAAAGAAACTGAAGAAGGTGCAAATAGCTAGAGCAAGACCCAGAAAGCGAGCAAAATGTATTAACAGATACTGAAGACGTTCCAGTAACACCGAACTGGATCTTAGATTTGGCTTTGGCTGTTTAAAAAGCCCAGAATATAGAAGTGTTTGGATGTGGACAGGCATTGTAACTCTCTTTGCTTATGTACTTTCCTGTGGGTGCAGCAGAGCAAAGTGGAAACGTGAGTGTTTAAGCCCCATTAACTGTGTACAACACTTACTAAAATAATCTGCTGCATCGTGGATGAGGCTAGGAGTGATTACTACAGCCAAACCCTATGGTGTTCTATCTGTTAACACTCAGATCTAAGCTTTATTTCACTTTCTAAAACCAGCAAGCTCTTCTTATGGACTGACAATAACCAGCCATCCCGAAGGTTCCAAGTGCCAATCTGTAAGCTCGTGCAGGCAGATGGACCGACTCTCCAATGCACCTGGACATTACTATGGAAATACAGAAATAAATAGCAAAAGCAGTGGGAAAACCTATCCTGATGGAAGAAAAATGGGACATCCAGAAGGGACCACAGCTAGCAGATATGATTGCAATAAATACAAGTGAAATGGCTCTGTAAGTAGGTATCACATGGGAAACAAATTAAGAGAACTTGAAAACATCTGGAATACATCTCAACATGGGGCTCAACAATGCATTTGAAAAGCAAACAAGATTCCAGCAGAAATATCATGGAAATAAAGGACTGGATGACTGGATCACAGCAGCCTTGGTTCAGCTAATATGAAGGATTTGTCACCTTAATTTCATTGTCATTATCAGTTTGCTACGTGCATTTTGTCTAATAAAGTGACAGATGAGATCAGGTGGCACATTCAAGAGCAAGGAAAAGGAAGATCTGGATTAAACTAGATTAGCTGTGCTATGTTTTGTCAATATTTTACCTACGAGCTAAGTCTACACCTACCATTTGAGCAATGGTTCGATGAATACAGAGGGAAACCCAAACCATCCCTTTCCAAAACAAACTGAGCTGGCTGGAAAGACATTAGGCTGAAATGTGGAAAGCAACCTACATCTAAAGGTACACAAAATGCGGAATATGGCATTATTTTATCCCAGATGTTTTAAATACTCAAAAATAACCAGCTTGGGGTCAAGCTAAATGTCTTTCTACATCGATTCATGCTTCTCATAATGCATAACACAAGGTAGCTTCTTAGTATATAAACACCCGTGTACTTCTGCAGTAGGAACATGAGGATTTTACTACCAATTGCATTACCAGGGAACCATTGTAAATCCATTAGCTGCTTTGAAAAGCCAGAAAATCACCTTATGTCACCGCAGCTTCCCAGACACACTCCTCTGTAACCCTTTTACCTTTTCCTCCCCAGTTGCCAATGGGTTCCTTACCTCATGGGGGGAAACATTTTCCTTCTGAGAACGTTAATCACATTAAGAAGTTCTTCACTCAGGACCTGACAAAGCCTATCACACAGACAGATGATCGTCTTCATTTCCCTTTGTTCTGAAAGCAGCTTCTCTGCCCAAAGGATTTTTAAAACCACAGAGAAGTTGCTTCTTACTCCCTCTACCATCCCACTGACTGGAATTATGCTGCTTTTCACCATTAGCATTGAAAAGTAACTTTATGTGGGATAAGGAACATGCTTACCTTGAGCAAGCCAGCAATCCCGCTGACCTCACAGAATACAACGCTGAGCAGGAACCGTGGAGTTCTCCAGAAGCAGGACCTTTTCCTCCCTGTGCAAAGTAGGGGACACCACAGCCAGCACTGCCCACCAGAGGCACATCCTCTTCTATATGTAATTTTCTACCCATGGTCATCCACCAGTGATGCTCCCTATTCTGCTGTCTCAGAAATTCTACACTTTGTGAAAAATATCTTTGCAATGAAACCAAGTAGGTTTTTGCTATTGCAAACGACAGGAATCATGTTTTTCATTTGGGAGACAGAAAATCTTGGAAGGATTTTCATTTTAGACTACATGACCATCTTTCCTTTCCATCCTATTTTTTATTATGGATTACATGATGGTTGGACTCAATGATCCCAAGAGTCTTTTTCAACCTGAACAGTTCTATGAAGCAAAATATTTGACTTAACAAAAGATCAGTCACCAATATGTGTAAGCAAGTCATAATTAATAACTACTAACATGCAAATCTAGCTAATTTTTACAATGAAAAGAAAAGAAAAGAAAAGAAAAGAAAAGAAAAGAAAAGAAAAGAAAAGAAGGATTTTTTCACTGGAAATGGCAACATCCACCCTTTTCCATACTGGCATTTTTACACTAGAACTCCATCCAAACTGTATAGCAGTTTAGGATATGTGGAACAAAGACATGATGAAAACCAGACTCCCAAACAGGTTCAAATCTTATTCTGGTTTGTTGCCTTTTCAAGGATCTGGACTGTCTTTTGAGGATTTAGTCATTAGATTTTTTTTTTTAGTAATTTCTGCTCTAATGATGTTTGTGCTGCTTTCCACCCTTGCAACACTGATGCTGCAGGGTTGAAGCTGCAGGACAGCCGTTTGGACCTGAACTCCAGAATTTTCAGAGTAATTTGGCCTCTCATCCAGAGCTTTTTCCACATTTCATTGGCCATGGCATGGTGTTCTCATCAATTGTTTTCTCCATCACTAATAAACTGGTCCCTCAAATTGAAATGAAACACTTTCTCCTTGGAGGTTGTCACAATTCCAGGTACTGTACCATTCAACGAGAGACCAATTTTGCTTTCCAGCTCCGCAAGACAGCTGAAGTGTTTGCAGCAGAGCTCATGACAAATTACCTACCCCAGAGGCCCAGAGAACAAACTGCCACAATAGGATGCTCTCAGGTGAGACAGATCTTTGGCCAAGGAGACATTCCAAGTAGAAAGCGCAACCATTCGTTAGCTCCCTGTGTCTTCCTAGCGCTAAATTCAGCTCATAAAACTAGAATGATGGCATCGCATTGGGAACAAGGACTTTCTTTTTTTTTTTACAGGATTTCCAAGCTAATTTTATTTTGCTAGCTATTGATATTTTAAAATCGGTTCTAAAGTGTCATCTCTGTTTAAAACCACTGCTTACTTACCCGAGTCTTTCTGCAGGTACAATTGCATCTGGCACAAGAGAACCATCCAGATAACGTTCTTCAGCTAGAGAAAGCCCAAGCACTGCAGTCTGGTCTAACTGCAAGAGGTTTTGTTTTTATTAAAGCTCTGCTTACTCTTAACTGAGTAATTTCTGAGGAGTTACTCAAGCGTGCAAGACAAGGAACTCGTGGAAACGATGGCTGGGTAGAATCTTTGGCTTGTTCTTTGCTAAAACTGTTAGTGTGTCAAATCTCTTGGCATCGCACTCTTTACCAAGAGATTTGGGACAAAAGATTTATGGCGGAATTAGGATCAGTAAGGAAAATAAAATTTTTTAAAAACCAGCCCTCTAATTGCACTTGACCTCCCTGAGACATAGGTGCAAGGGAACAGAGTCCCACTTCTCTACAGAAAATCTTTTACTTCTGCCTCTGCTTTATTTTGGTTTCATATGACAGACACTGCTAATGCAGTGAAGGAGTGACCCCTGGACCCTGTTTCTTCTCCCCTGAGGAGCTCCAATCAGTTGGATTTTTCTCTGCGTTCCTTGCTACCAGTGTATTGCAACTGGTTTCCCTAATTTTTTTCTGCTAATTCCCATTTCCTTCGTAATCACAGGCTCTTATGTGACTTACTGGCCAAGCGGTTTTCAGCGGAGCTATAATTGCCACAGGTCCTAAACATTAACCCTGCCAGGTGCCAATGTTAGGACTGCTTGTGCATTTGATTAATGACACCAGAACAAAAAAATTGGTTTTTAATTGACTGTCGTGTTTTGCTTCTTATTCAAGTGCTCCTGAAACAGTCAGATGATCTGGAACAAAGGTTTCTTGGGAAAAACCCAACCACCTGAGGTGGCCTGCTGAAACACAAGAAATACGAGCAAACTTAACGAAAAGAAAAAGGTTTCACAGCTCGGGACGCATCGATGATTTTATCGTGTGGAAATCTCAGAAAGCCTGAAGCATTTCCAGCTTCGTTACCTGGGGTGGATGTTAGAGCAGTGGGAGTGGAGACACAAAAGCCTTCTTTAAATATTACCTCTCTGTCTCACAAATACACAAAGAATACAGGTGATCTTGATGCTGTTCCTTGTGGAGAATAGCCACACAATGCGGTTCACTATCACAGGAGGATAAGGAGCGGTCACGTCCCAGCTTGCCATCAAGGAATAAGTGTTCACACCGGGAGTTCAGCACAGCCACGTCTCAGATCTCTACTTGCGAACAATTGTTTTTAATGCAAGAGCCGGAAGATCCAAACAACTGTTCTTTTCAGCACTTTTAGGATCAGAAAATTCATTGTTCTGATGAGCTGCTTTAGATGAGGTTCTCTCCTTGGAAAGCAGAAGCAGCTGAGAACATATCAGTTGTGAAAAAGTTGCTCTACAAACTCTTTTGAAGGCATCAGATGTTCCACCACACACATCCACTGCTTGAATCATGTTACTCAACACAAGCCATTAGAGCTACACTTACGTGAATGCACCAAGACAACCTTCAGCCAAACCCGGGAAGAATCACTCACTGAAGAGCACTGCTTTAGACCTATTGGTGTGCAGAACTCTGCACCTTCTTTGTCAATTGAACACGCAGGACATTTCTGATAAATTCTACTGTCCTTCATGAAACAACAGTGGAGGAAAATAAGTGCAGGGAGCTGTCCCCTAAGCTTGGAGCACATAATTTTATGTTAAATAAGCTGAAGCCTGTCCCAAGCTGGAGTGGCTTTCTCTAGGCACGTCCATCCAAGCCAACAAAAACAAACTCAGGTCAGCTCAACTGATTTGACTTGTTTGAGGTGATGCTCTCAAAGTCTCCTATTTCAGCACAGCAGACTGGTAATTCAAGTGCTTGCAATATCACTGACCAAGAAACACCAGTTCAGCTCCTGCTTCTTGCCTGTTTCAGTGCTGGAGAACTGAACATCATGGATGGCTCCTGGTGTATAGAGAGAGCCCAGTCTTGCTGTTTGGCTGTAAACCACCGGGATAATTCCATAACATAGTTAAGGTTCTCATTTAGTTGCACTCACGAATGCTTAACTCATTATTAACTTCCTGCTTTTCAAGATGTAATTTCTTCCAACTACCTCGTAGTGCAAAAATCACACTTCAGGTGGCAGAAATCAACCAGGGTGGATGAACAGAAGAATGAAACGCAGTGGGAAAAAGGGGGCAGGGGGAGGCACCGGGATGGAAGCGGGAAGTGTATTTACGATGATAGCAAATGCTGCAAGTGATGGTTATAACAAGTGTTTATTTGTGATACAGTTATTATACATTGCCTAAATATTTAAGTTAGCCAGACCTCTGATCATCTGCAACAAAACCTGTGCAGGCCAAGAAGCCGGGGCTAAACCGTCTGCGGGAACGTGAAGCTGGCATCAGGAACGGAGGTGGTGCGAGGCACACAGAACCATGAAGAGTGATCTCACGTCTTTAAACTGTCCAAAGAATCATAATAACAAATTTCTAGATGAGTGTTGGGGGGACACATGCCATTTCAGTGAAAAAAGCCGTAATTCCAAGTGACACTTTGAAATATTCCATGGAAATGTATTTGAAATGTAATATGGGGACTCCAATAAAGAATATGCTTTTAATACGTTACAGATTATACGTGACCATCAGTTTAAGACTTCCCCTCAATGAGCAAGATAATTCAAGTAGACATCTAGTCTGTCTCTACAGCTTGCACTGCCATCCTTTCAAATGCAGGCTCTGATGTTTCCTCATGAGCGGAGAAACACAGAGGAGGTATGGTTTTAATTTTTCAAACTCCTTTGCAAATAAGCTTAAACATTTTACAGTTAAAAGGACAGAATTTACATTTGCTGTGTCTGGTCAGTTTTAAAACAGTATCTGTTATGAATCATGTTCACTTTTAAAGTTCATTTAACTTGGCTTATGGTTTACTTAAAAAACTGTTCTGCATCATTTGGAGCTGCACTGCTCGCCACTATTAGTAATAATAGAGGCACGCAGGTTCCATCTGAGGGCCCTTGTGTAAACTTGGATTTCCATAGGAAAAAACAAACAGGATCCTTACAGATGGTAATAAATCCCGCAGCTCCTGTCGATGCCAGGAGCTTTAACCAAGGTACAGAGCTTTCTGCCACCTCAATGGGATGTCTAGATAGTACTAGGGATTAAAAAAATGAAAACCCCCATTAACAAGAAATACAGTGGAATTTATTACTTTTAGTCCTAATGAGTAAATATGACATTACGGTGAGAAGTCACAGAAGAACTTTTAGCGGGATTCGTGGACTCTTGTCACCTCCTGGTACTGAACTCTTTCAGGCTAATCTCAGTTTTGCAGCTCCTCTGCCTCTCACTCAGGTTACCTAAAATGGAGTGTAAGGGACTACTGGCACCAGGCAGGAGATAACTGGCTCAGACAAAAGCAAATTACATCAGTTGCTGGCCCACTGTAAAAGGAACCTCCAGAAAGAAAAGAAATGCAAAATCCTACGTTTGCTTTCAAGGTGGATTAAGCTCCTCCAATTAGCAGACACAGCTTCAAACAGTGGGGTGAGAACACCACAGCCCTTTTTCTTTCTCTGAAGATTATCCAATGGCAACACTTCTCATCAGCTGAGCTGCCTGTTTCTTTTGAAGCTTCCACACTGCTCTCCTCAGACCATTTATTTTTGAGGTTACTGCACTACTCTCCTCAGCCATGCCACTGTTGGCCCCTAACACTCTTTATTAAAATAAACAATGGTCATAAATAGCAACCAAGGACAAGGTTTCATAGTAGTAATACAGAAGCTGGTGAAGTTGCTGGCCATGCTGAAGGACCCTAAGAAACATGACATGCTGCAGGGGAAGTTTAGATTGGCCATGAGGAAAAACTTCTCCATGGAAAGGGTCCTCAGGCCTTGGAACAGGTTGCCCAGAGAGGGGGTTGAATCCCCATCACTGGACATGTTTCACAGTCGTGGAGATCTGGAGCTCAGATAGGGCTTAGCGATGGGTTGGGACACATGGCTTAATGATGGACTCGATGATCTTAAAGGGCTTTTCCAACCTGAAGGGTTCTGTAATTCTCTAATTCTACATTAGTACTGCCAGTGCCCTGATAAATACTAAATGAGCATCTGCCAAAGTCAGACAGAGAAGACAAGAAACAGAGGGATCTGGAACTCACACCTTCATTTTACAGCTCCAGTTAATGTCTTTTTCCCCTCATCAATACGTATTTCAAAAGAAGAAAAGAAAACACACCTTCAAATATGTTTGTTCCCAGACTTTCATGATGGAGCAAGCACTTGTCTTCCACTCAAGGCTGATCACTGACATTTTTGACATAAAAAACCCAGATTTCTTGTAATTCCATGTGCCTCACAAATACAGTAAGATGCCCTTTCTAAAAGCTACTACATTAAATCCATCCATGGATGTAATGAAGAGAAAAAATAACTTCTGAACACTGCAATTATGGTCTCAAAGAACAGGTTCTGTTTTCCTAATGCCAAATTAGATATGGGCTGCAGAGCAGTTCTTTCTGGCTACTAGTACGTAATTAACCTCTGGGGTCTTTTTTGTCTCCTGGTCATCACTATTGAATTTTCCGTACCAGAAAAATATTAGTCTTTCCAGCACTCCCCAACCTCTTGATGATACATTTTTCCACTCATTAGAGCCCTCAACATGCCAGTTTACCTGTGACTTGGAAGGCATTTAATCCTATTGAATAAGCCTATCCTCCAAATCCAGGAGCCCAGGAAGCAGATGATCAAAAAACATCATCTTAAAACATCACCTTGCTGCCACAGTGAGTAGCAATGGAAGCCCATTGTCTACTCCCCAAGCTGATGGACAGCTTCATACAACTGACTCCTCCAAGCCATTACGACTGAACTTACAGCATCTTCATGGACAGCGAAGATATCTAAATGTTAACTGCCAGCACCAACCTGGTAAGTTTCTGGTAGCTGCTGAGAACTGAGACAGACATTTGCTGAGAAGCTGCAATGCCGAGTTGCCTGCAATAACTTGCTAACAGCAATGTTGGTCTCTCAAGCCAAAAACAGACGTCATGAAGCAAAAGTTCATCCACAGGTATGGACCTGACTTTACCTTCTCCCCCTCACAGTGCCTCAGCTGCCTGTCAGTGGCTGTAGCTGCTGGGTAATGACGCTGGCTCCTTGAGTCCAATGCCCACACCCATAGCCCCACTTCCCCAAACCCACTGTCTTCTAGAAGTTACACTAAGAAAAAGCTCAAGGGATGTAGAGCTCAGCTCCACTACGGATATATGCCTGGATGCTGAGTAGTTATTTGGACTTTAAAAAGACAATGGCCCACCAACGTCTGCATATATGGATGAGAGTTGATTGAACTCATTTGTGCAGACGGTCTTTAACAGCAGCACAAATGTTTACCTCGATATTGCCTTTAAAACAAAAGGCATTTATGCACCCTGGAAAACAAACCCCAGACTAGGCAGTGCAATTAGCTTCATTTACCAAGTATGGTTTGCCAGGCCCGTCCCAGAAGTCCAGAGCTTTAATGCGAATTACCAGCAGCCACCTAACAGAAGTAGGTGAGTAATGACCAAGGAATAATCTGTTCCATGCATTTGGGACTTCCTTCCATTTCAAAACTGTCTAAGATCACATTAATTGCTGTCAAATAGCTTTTCTTTGAGAAGGGCTTTCAAGAACGTTCTTGAAGCCATTCATGTTCCAAATACCTTAGCTGGATGCGCATAATACTTGGAATTATGGTCTGTACCATGATACAAACAGTAAGTTCAAAATTCTCGCGAAGTGCTGAACTACTTTATTGAAGTTTCCTGTCCTAGTGAATGTTCATACTCCATTGGCCAGAAGCAAATGGAGTAGGCAGTACAACAAAAAAAGGTATTGAATAGATGTTATTTACATATTTCCCTCTGTTGCTCTGGAGACAACTCTAATCCACTGCTTTGTCCCATCTAGAATTTAATTGATGTGCTAAACAAAGCCCTGTGGTCTCAGTTTCTGGAACCAGTGCTGCTGAAGGAATTCTTGGGCAGCACAAGGACTAACCAGCTCGTGCTGCAGATGGAGCCAGCTTAGTGACTGAGGACATGCCTCTTGGGTGAGCCAAAATGAACGTCACTCTGAGGAGCCTCATCTCTCTGACAAGAAGAAAAGGGTATTTACCTTGGAGCAAAGGAGGGTGAGCTCACCCAGAAACAGGATGATGCTGTCAATCGTGAAGACTGCATTCCTGTTCTTTATTCAGGTGGAACAGGTCAGTGATTCAAGCTCTAGCTTTGGCATATGGGAAGCTGATCGGTACTGTGTCACAGAGGACCACGAGCACTTCATTTCAAATAGCACCTTGACGAAATAGACAGCAGTAGTCAAATAAGGATCTTGATATTGGTACGTAAAACACAGTCACAACTAAGCAAGTATAACCCAAATATGTCTACAGAGTCTGCTGTATGCTGAGAAAATAGCTGAGCTGAAGTGTGTGCTATATACTAAACAAATATTGAATGTAGAAGTTTAAACATTCCTTGCATGCACCTGACATACCATGTAGCTTTGGATATGAAAATGGAGACCAAATATATCAACTCCGTCTGTATTTTAAACACACACCTTCTAACCTGCAGCTCTCACTATCTCCAGTTCTCTCTTAAATATGTCAATATTTAAGTAGAAATAAAAGTAGGCACATGATCAAATCTAAATAAATATTGCAAATTTGAGAGAACAGAGATCACAGACTGGTTTGGGTTGGAAGAGACCTTAAAGATGACCTAGTTCTAGCCTCCTTGCATGGGCAGGGACACCTCCCTGTAGAGCACATTGCTCAACTTGTACATGCAGAAACAAAGTCCTGAAAGGTAGGATGTGTCCCAGATGGGCTCCTGCCCGAAAGGTAGGATGTGTCCCAGATGGGCTTCTGCCCGAAAGGTAGGATGTGTCCCAGATGGGCCCCTGGCTTTTGTAGTCTATTATTGACAGCAGGATCAAATGCACCACAGTTCAGCCCACCAGCATAGGTGTCATTCCACATCAAGATATGACAAGATTTTCCCACCCATTGCAACATGAATCCCTCCACAGAGAGGACAGCTCTCATCACAAGCTAACAAACAGGTGCTGTCACGATGAAGCAGTTCAGTGGTGCTTCATACTCTATGTGTCCTTGCAGTGAACAGAGTAGCTGCCAATGCCATTGAAGCTGCGTTCAGAAATTCAAGGCACACACCATTTTGGACATGCAAGGTGCTTCTGCCCTTTTGTTGCAAGGCAAAGTCACCAGACTCTCCTTTGCTTAAAGAGCAGGTTTGAATTATAGAACCACAGAATCATAGAATTATTAGGGATTGGAAGGGACCTCGAAAGATCATCTAGTCCAAACCCCCTGCCACAGCAGGATCATCCAGGATCATCACACAGGAACACATCCATACTGTTTTCTAGAAGTTCTAAGCACCTACAGCACAGGCTTTATAGAATCATAGAATCAGTCAGGGCTGGAAGGGACCACAGGATCATCCAG
>JAOXOE010000745.1:3999586-4036644 GCA_028565055.1 Phoeniculus purpureus | reverse complement strand
GTCCTTCTCCACCAGGCAGCTCTCCAGCCACTCTTCTCCAAGCCTGTAGCGTTGCTGGGGGTTGTTGTGACCAAAGTTCTGGAATTCCCACAACGAGCCTCAAGTGTAAAATAATTCCTCATTTGGGTTGTCACCAAAGTCTGCTGTTAATAAGATATATGGTTATGTACAAAACCTTTGGGAAGACTGATGATTCAAATGGCTTGCCCAACATTGACATTTCAAAACTTGTGGCATTGAATCTGAATGCAGCAGCTTATCTCAAAGCAACGAGAACTCTTAAAATAAGTCTTGAGTAAATACTTGTCTTGGGTTACATATGGATAAAAGAACCTTCAGATTTTGTGATTTGTGGTGTAAAAAACCATTACAAAACACTGAAAAAACAAAGTATTCGTCCACTCACCACATACACCGATGTCTTTTCATTCCTTCTCATTTAAACTTTGATTTCTCCATCCTGATTCACGAATGGGATGTTTTGCCAACACAGAACTTTACACGTAATTCTGAAAACACGGAGCCAGTGCAGAGCACCTGCCGCCAGTGCAGAGAGCGGAGGCTGCTGGGTGCTGCATCGTACAGAAATATCTCATCACACAGAAGTCACTAGATCCAAGCTGAACTCAAAGGAAGGTTTTTATTAATGAAAAGTTCCTGTTACTAAAACAGAGGGTTTGGACAACATTTCACATAAAACAGAGTTTCCACGCTGCTGTGTTCAGATGAGGACTCTCTAGAAGGCACCACTTTCACACAGATCCGAAAGGAATTCACTGAAACCTAAACGTTTTAAAATTGCGATGTTATGAGCCAAAATAGTTGTGCCACAGGTTTACGGCAGAGTGCTTCTTTTATTTGAGTTTTGGGAAGAAAGTCTGTTTCCAGAAAGATTCAGTGATTAATCACAAGCCCCATGAAAGGGATAAGGTGTTACTGTGCAGCCTCTGGGGCAGTCAGGAGGCAGAGCATTGGCCAGGGAGCTGTGGAACTCCAGAGCTTGCCTATCCCCAGTGCTCCACAGAAGTAATCACAGAAACAGAACAACCCAAGGAATTATGGATCTGAAAATCGTCTCCCGACTCTCAGAACTCGTCTCAGAACCCCTCCCGAGCTGGGATACAAATCCATCCTCTTTTTTGCAATTCCTGCCCTGATGGCATATAATTTTTCCCTCAAAAGACACAAACAAAACCCAAACCAAACACAACCCCACAATGTACTACTTAACATCGCATGACGAGAAGAGTCTTAGAGACCACAGGCCCTGGTTCCTCCCTGTCAGGAATTTGTGGGCGCTGTCTGTCCTGCTCAGCTTTACAAGGCATTACACAATTCCAAACACGGGGGGTTTTTTGAATCACTTAATGGATTAAAATCTGTCAGCCTTTAGCCAAGGAAAAGAAAAGAAAAGAGGAAGAAAAATAAAGGGAAAAAGTGCCAAGTGACACATTAGAAGCCTCTACTGCTGCTAAGTACTTACAGCAGGTTCACCTTGACAGTCTGTCACAACATAATGGGATGTTCTGTCAGAGATGAATCACCTAACACCCTTCTTACAAAGGAGAAGCGCTGGATTCAAAGTAACGTGACAAGCCATGATTTGCCTGGATACTCCAAAACATGCTAAGGTGGAATGCAGAAGCGAAAGCCAAGAAGGAAGAGATGAAAGCTTAAGGCAACAACACAGCGTTTCAAGACAGCACGTGTTTTTCCCTGCTGCCCTTGATGGACACGGCATTACTAAATGGCTGAATATGAGCTTAATTAAAAACAAACAGTTCATTTTTTCGAAGTGTATTATTGACCAAAAATACTGTTTTCTCAGGAGCTGGTTGTGTGAGCATTATTGACGCACTCGAGCACCATCAGCACATCAGTCACAGCCAGGCTGCTTTTATAACCTTGTGTGTGTTGTTTTATTGCAACACACATAGACAGAAAAGGAGATACGCACGTGGTAAAGAGCACTGGAATTCATAATCTCTACCAACAATATCTGTTTTGTAGCATCTGAGGCCACGAGGAGGATATAGGGGGATATTTTACGTTGGATCAAACGTGGGAGTTGAATGATCTTCTCTTTTAGCATTGCTGGTTTGCTCCTCTGGCTTTCTATGGCCTGTTTGCATGGAATGACAGACTGGCTTGGAAGGGACCTCAGAGACCATCCAGCTCCAACCCCCTGCCACGGGCAGTGACATCTCTCCCCACACCAGGTTGCCCAGATCCCAATCCAACCTGGCCTTGAACACTGCCATGGACGGAGCAGCCACAACCTGCCTGGGCAACCTGTTCAAGTGCACTCTCACAGGGAGGGATTTCTGTGCTTGGTACAAGTTACTGCTGATCATGGTGATGCTGTACAAAACACTTACCTCAATTACTTGTTATCTGGAAGACAACAGCAAATATCTTCATCACCAGACAAACTCTGTCCCAGCACCACCTCAACCCTTTTCCCACACAAAAGACATCAGCAGAGTTGACCTGTTCCATTTTTGAACTGAAGAAAATTAAATGTGTTCTATGCTCTTTGCTTGGGCCGTCAGACAAATCACTGTCAAAGTCCTGTGGAAAGCTAAAACGTTTAGAGGCACAAGCCAACCCAAGACTGTGCTGTGAAGCGACACCCACGCCGTTATAATGCCCACTGGGCGTTCACTGGCTCCCGCAGGAAAAAGAAAGGGAGATGCAAGCAACACAACTTTTCCAATGTCACCTTTTTCTTTTGTCTGTCACGAGAAGGAACAAACCACAGTGAGCTGACAGCTCATTGAAACGCAGCATCACGAGGGGTACAGATGCAGAAATAAGGCAAATTATTTCCTTTTGATGAAAATGTCTAACCAAGGAAGTCTGTCAAGCCACCACCGTGATCACTGGCTCCCATTTCCTTTTGGCCCAGGTGAAGAACAGCTGAGCTGTGCAGCTCCAGCGCTTACTGCTGCTGGGAAGAGAAACTTAAACACGCATCTTACTTTAACTCTCTTTTCAGATTCTTCTTTCAAGGTTACTCAAAAACAAAGCTGAAGGAGAAAGCAGAAGAGGCTTCTGAAGGAAAAAAAAAAGCCAAAAAATAGCAGAAAAGAAGAAGGAGAAAATAAAATTGCTACTTGAAACCTTTACTTCAACAGGTTTGTACCAGTAAGTCCCAATAAAACCTCTCAACTGAATTGGTTGGATTGGTCAAACAGGCCTGCAGTCCAATTACCTTTCCTACCAGTATTTTTTTCAAAACATAAGGAACTTCCAACAAATGGGTTCCTGGGCCAGTAAAGTGCTGGAGGCTGCTTCCATCATGGAAGACTCAGCAGGTCTCCCACTATAAATATCCTGAACTACAGGGTTTGGTGCCTGTTCTGAGAACAAGAAAGGAAAAGCCTGAACTCTTTTAAGTGGAGGAGATAAAGGAAGACAAATGTAAGCTGTACATCAGAAGTGATTTGTACTGAAATAAAATTTAAACACTGTTTTCTTCAGTGATTTCATGGCTTGTAGCATCACCACATAAGATCCCTGCATTGTGTCAGCTCAACAGCAGCCACAACAGCCAGTTGTTGCTGTAACTGCCAGGTTACCAGTGACTACAGGAATGAGCAGAGGACCAAAATGTGAATGCAATGGTTTTTTGCATGTGCTTTAGAAAAATAATAGCGCTCATTCAGAAGTGAAAAGTAGTCCCAAGGCAACAGAGACTTGAGCAAATTTAGATCTAGATTCAGATTTGCAGCGGACCTGGGTTGATGCCAAGATGTACCTCCCCTTCTGCACCCCACATGTGGGTCTTAACCTTTTTAAAGGTGAAGGCTGCTTCGCCTCTTTAATGAAAGTCTCTGTCGCGCTGAATTCTGAAAATAAACAGAAGGAATGGGATGGGCCAGCTCAACAGATAAAAGAAACCTCCTGTGGTCTCTCAGTTAACCAAGACAAGGTTTTTTTCCACATTGCTGCTCTCAAATGTGTCCTTCTCCAGTCTGCATTCATATTTGTTGGTTTTGGAGCCTGTACAGGCCACAACACGCTGTGGCCCAAGATTTTGGCAGCTGGTCTGTCCTCAATACTGGACGTGAAGATGCTTATGTGCTTTCAGACACCTGCGTGGCTCACTAGGCAGTAGGTGATAATTCACTTCCCAGTGCTCAGGCCCACACAGATGTCTTGGGCAGACAAAGACAAAACTCCATTGCTCTGCTTAAATTTCCCACCTAGAAAAAGGAGGAAGAGCAGCAACATTTTTATACTCCTCTGGATTGCTGTGAAGATAAATGCATTGAACAACACCAACTATCTCAGTATTTCATAAGAGAGGATCACAAAAACACCAGTGATAGGTTCACATAAAGGAATGAAGTAGAAAGGGGTGTCCAGGCACATTTTGACAGACAGACACACCTCAGAGTCCAAGGAGCTCCCATTGCCCTTCATAAGAAAATCTTCAGACCTCCAGCAGTTTCAGCATTTCTCTGTCTCTCTGTGAGAGCTCTCAGTTCAGATACCACTGACAGCAGACATCACATCATCCAGCATCATCTTTTTCCTCCTCTCACAGAGTGCCACAGCAAGCCCAAGCAGTCCTGGCAATTCCACTGCTCAGAAAAATTCTTTTATCAATAAGGTAGGTTTTAACTGATTCTACCGACTTTCTCACAAACTGAGAGGTTTGTGGGCATTCCAAGCACAGGTGATCTCAGCGTAACAACACGCTGATCTTTCAGCTCTTCTAGTAATTGCAAACAGCCTACTTCACACAAGCAAGCGAGAAACAGGATGTTGGCCAAATTTCAAGGTTCAGGACCAATATTAAAACAAATACGGAAAGCGGGAAAACGTCACCCTGTTTAAGAGAAAACGCCTTTGGGATGACGTTCGCACTCCTCGTTGGTGCACGCGCGCGCGTACAAAAGCTGGAGCGTTCTGAGGAAGCGCCCCGGCGTGCGGCTGTCTGTGCTTGTCCTTTCCTGCTGGGTTTATGCAACTGCTATGGCTGGGCGAGTGGCGTTAGTCTGAGGATCGGAACGCCGCGGTATTTAAAACTTAGTAGTAATGGGCTGGAGGTCACACTCCTGAAACAATTGGGGCCATGTTACTTTTTCATCATAAGGTTGTGACTCACAAACCATGAACACAGCACCAAGAGACTGTAAATTATATATGGTTTGTGATGTGCTTGCATCTCTCTATATGGAAAGGCTCCTCCTTTACGTACAGGGTCAACGTGTCGGACACAGCAAGCAGGAGCCTTATATAAAGGGAAATCAGTGATGCAGCTAAGACACCCGGCCGTGAACTTACGCCTACATCAGCAGGTTCTCTTTAGTGTAGTGATTAGTTTTTTTAGTCCGATTGATGAAGCGCCCACATAGTCTCAAAGGTCAAGTCTTTGATTTAAACGTTATACACATAGGGGATTTTTCCTTACACTAATGCAGACGATTCCTAGTTTGTGGTATGTGTCTGATCACATTCCATTACAGAACTGTTTTCTTCCTGGGATCTTTTTAAGTTAAGGAGTACATATTCTCTGTTAACAGTATTCCACATTTCTCCAAAAGCAGAAAACAGAGCTACAGCCTTCATCAAATCTCCTTGGATACACTTAGATTATTCTTTCCTGTCATCACTGCATGATGGGAGCGAATCTATAGCATTTCAGAGACTAGACTGAGATTTCCTGTTAAGACAGGGGGAAAAAACCCACTTAAACCACACCTCACACAGAAGGTGTAGAAAAATCATCACATGCAGTACACACAGATACAGTACAGGCAACCCTCGATAGCATCAAACAGGTCCTTCTGCAGGAGCATACAATCTGTGTAGTACATCCAAAGGTAACTAAAACAACAGGATCTGGCACACACTGCTCCATTTATCACTTCAGAAGGATTAGATACCGACTAGGTGATAATTCAGTTCAGGTCTGGTTGGGTGTCGGGTCCGTTGTTGTGTTTTCTCTCATTGCAACAAGTTTGTAGAAGTCGAGCAGATCTGGAGCTTAGGGACAGGGTTTAGCCTTGGGACAGTTGGGTTAGTGGTTGGACTTGATGATCTTAAAGCTCTTTGCCGACCTAAATGATTCTGTGATTCACAGCTTGTGGAGCAGTTCAATTTCGTATTCTTTTCTCAAGCAACAGGAGTCTGTCTGAGCCATCTACAGGGATCACTTCACTCTAGCACAGTAACATAAGCAAGCACTAACTGCAAAGTGCGTTTCACAGGCAAACGACCACGTGGGAGTAGAAAAAGTTTTTGAGAGAGAGATTTTATATATCGAAAACTCTGCTGTAGTTGAAGCGTGCATAAGGAAACGAGACCCAACATCACACGAAATCAGGTTCTTTTGGATGCTTGCGTGTTGGCCTAAAACACCTGTAATACAAATGCCTTTGAAGGATTCGACATTGCAGCACGTTACACCTTATCTGCAAGAGAGCAAAAAGAAATCTCAGGTGTGTTTTATCTGATTTATGCTGCTAAATTTTTTAAAATTGGAAAAAAACCAGTAAAACCAAGGAGTTGTCTATGACATGTCTCGCTTCTTTACTATGTAAAACAGGGTAGTCCTTTTTTTTCCATTTCAAGGGTAAATCCAGCAGAAAATTTAAATTGGCTAAGGAAGGACTGTTTACAAAGAACTGGAGTGATAGGACGAGGGGCAATGTTTTCACATTAGAGAGGAGCAGATTGAAATGGGCTGTTAGGAAGAAGCTCTTTAGCAGGAGATTTTTCAGACTGAAGACGATTATGAAAGAGGCCATGTGCCACAGTGCCCTGCAAAAACAATTGATTGGAAACAGCAAAGTAGAAAAAAAATATCCCTCATACTAATAATCTGCTAGTTCATTTTTCTGGAGCTAATATTTCATCTGATTTGATCTAGAAGAAGGACAAATATTACCTTGTGCTCCACAGAGGTGCACAGACCAGGGGCCAAGGAGAAGGAAGTGTTCTGGCACAGAACTTAAAGCAAAGACATTGCGGTTTTTTGGAACAGCACTTGTCACTTTAAGTTGCTTAGGAAAGGCACAACCATGACACTTGCCTTCTGCACTTCTGCACGCATCCCTCTTGCACTTTGATCGTATGTACAACAGCACAAGGATGGCTCTGACTTGTAAACAACAAATCGTACATGTCAGAGCATTACACATAAATAAATATCTACTTATTTGGTCTTAAAACCCAAATTCTTTCCAGGGGAAGACTGCAATTAGCGTGACATGGAGGCTTTTAGCAGATGTGAAACGGAATAGATTGAGCTCTCCTATGAATAGCCTGAAATGAGGTTTGCCTTGCATGGTTTGTAGTAATGGAGAGGAAATTGAGCATTAAATACAAATCAACAATCATTCATTTCACTGCAGCAGTGGAGCAGCAGAGCGAGTGAAGTCACTCTTTTCAGCACCTTGCATCCTGCTGGATTTTATTTACAGCGCCGGAGCTCCCATCTTTGGAAACGGCCACCTACAAGGGCAACTCAAACAAAGAATGATGAAGAGAAAAAGTGATTTAAGGTTTTATACACGAACATCAGAGAAGTGACATTTTCTCTGCTGGCAATTTATGACAGGTCCTCAGGAATATTCATTAAGCTATAGTTCTAGTGCCCTCAAGCAAAGGCAGTGTGCAACGGCACCGCCAGCCAGGAGAACAGTAGATATTAGCTGGATATGTGTACAATGGGAGAAGGCAGGAGATTTATTAGGTTTCTAATCCAAAGACTGACCTGACTCTTCATTTAGAAGTTGAATAGGAAGTAGAAAATCCCTCCTAATGTTTTTGAGGTGTGAGGAGATGAGGAAAGCACCTGCAATGCATCACCCTGTTTAGATTGCAGCATGAAACGTGAGGTTTGTTGGCTGCAGTGGGTTCTCAGTAGAGGGAACAGACAACAACAATCAAGAAGTTTACTTCTCATTAAGTGTGAGGAGAAAAATGGAATGCTGTCCCCTGAAACACCAGAACACTCGTGAGGTCAAACAGCTCCAAAAAGTGGTCTTAAAAAAAGAATAAGTGTGGTTTAAGCTTGGAACAGTTCGACTTTGTGGTAATGTTTGGACAAAATTCTTTCTACAATTCAAAGAAAAGTTAATATTTGGCCATTTAGCTGGCATCTGCTTTGTACAGAGAGCAACAACTACCTGAAACAGACCAAAAAAAGCAATGCCTTAACTTTACATACGCTGATTGCACTTGACAGTGTTTTGGGGAGAGAGGAAAATGCACACATTTCATTCCATCTGTCAAAAATCACACCATTACCCAGGTCATCATGACAATTATATCAATCATGGGATCACGGAATTGGATATGGGAACATGGGAAATGGATTATCATCTCTTTCAGCACTGCTGGCTTGCTCCTCTGACCTTCTAAGGCCTGTTTTCATGGAATCACAGAAGGGTTTGGGTTGGAAGGGACTTCAGACATCACCCAGTGTCTACCCCCTTCCATGGGCAGCAACATCTCCTATCAAACCAGGTTGCCCAGACCCCCATTCAACCTGGCCTTGAACACTTCCAGGGATGGGGCAGCCATGACCTTCCTGGGCAACCTGTTCCACTGTTTCACCACCCTTATGGTGAAGAACTTCTTCGTAAGATCCAATCTAAATCAACCTTCTTCCAGTATCAGGCCATTGCCCCACTTCTTACCACTACAAGCCCTTGCAAAAAGTTCCCCCAAGCTTTCCTATAGGCAACCCTCAGATGCCGTAAGTCTTCAATAAGGTGCCTTCTTTCTCAGGTCTGAACAAGCCCAGCCTGACCTCAGTGGAGAGGTGCTCCAGCCCTCTGACCGTATGCAATGCACTGCCAATTTGACTCAAACTGTCACAAGAATTTACGACTAGCCTCTAAGAACTTGGAATTCATCTTCCCTGAAACAACAGAAGGTATCAGCCCCTCTGCTACAGGAACAGGCTGAGGGAGCTGGAGTTGTTCATCCCGGAGAAGAGGAGGCTCTGGGGTGACCTGATAGTGACCTCCCAGTCCCTGAAGTGGGCTACCAGAAGGCTGCAGAGGGACTGTTTGCAAAGGCCTGAAGGCCTGGAATGATAGGACAAGGGGCATTGGTTTCACATTAGAGAAGGGCAGATTGGAATGGACTGTTAGGAAGAAGCTCTTTAGCAGGAGAAAGGTTGAACTGGAACAGGTTGCCTAGGCAGGAATTGAGGCCCCATCCCTGGAGATATTCAAGGGGAGGCTGGACAAGGCTCTGGGCAACCTGCTCTAGTTGAGGCTGTTCCTGCTCCCTGCAGGGAAGTTGGACTGGATGACCTTTGGGGGTCCCTTCCAATGCAGGCTATTCTGTGATTCTATGATTCTCCTCTTTGAGCTCTTTCCTGCAGACGGAAAGGCATTCTGCACCATGACCCACCACAGGAGTGTCCTGTCTACCCTTGAATCTTCCTGTTGCTGCTGCTGCCATGAACTGCACTGTGCAAGAGACAGAATAAGGGATTTGGAACAAAACTGTGGACTAAGATTCATCCTGGGAAGAGGGTGATCCAACTCACCTCCTCTTGAGCTAAGTAATTTGTGAGGGGGAAAGAAAGTAATTGTTCTCCCAACTTGATGACAAGCAAATGTAGAGCTAAGGAACACTGTAAAACCTTAGCTGTGCAGTCTGAGTTGGGGACTGCACACTGTGGTCTGGGAAAATGGGCTTAGAGAAGATAAAAGAAAAGATTCTTTAAACACAAGTACCAAACAAGTGCCTTGAGGGTAAACACAGATATTGCTAATGAAAGTAGAAATAAGAATTTTATGACTCTGAATGAGAATGACAGGGCAAAAGTCAAACTGGAACAGTCTAATGTTCCATCTAAACATAGGCGATGACTGTTTCACAGCGAGGGTAACAAAGCTCTGTAACAGGCTGCCCTATTTCAGACAGAGGAGTCTCCTGCACTGGAGACATCCCAAACCTGCCTGGGTATGTTCCTCTGGGATCTGCTCTAGGGGATCCTGCTCCGGAAGCTGGGTTGGACTAGATGATATCCAGAGGTCATCTTTGATTTTGTGATTAATGCAGCTTTAATGGCTCTGGAGGACCAAACAGCAATGAAGAACGGTATCAAGGCAACTGCAAAATACACCCATGGGCTGACTTCTTCAACAAATCTACCCATTCCTGACACTGACTGCTTAGGATACAGCACCACCAAAGACAGACTTAAATGAGCACTGCTGAAAGACTAACAGAACACCATCCAGCTCTCCTGCCCTCCGAAAGACAATTTGATTTTGGCAACTGTGCATCGTCACAAAGTGTCCCAAGGAAGAGCCTTCATACTTCTAAACTCGATCATAACAAGTATGACATAGCCTGAACCAAAATTACAAGCACGTGGAAGCTGTTGGGTGCTCAGGAGGATCACGGTCAGCAGGATCCCCTGTCTGAAAGGATTCACACTCTGAAAGCATTAGAATTGATAAAACGTTTTCAAGAAAAAGCTGCGGGAAATTTTAAGATCTTGCTGCATATTTTCTTCTAGCAGTTTTCTTCTAGTGTGTTTCTGTTAAGGCAGCGGTCATGTAGCCCAGCCCTAGGCAGGCAATGCACAGGTCTATTAACATTCCTTTAAAAGACAACCCCGAGATCTACCTTCAGCAATAAGGAGATGAACTGTTTGTAACTCCTGTTAGTTTATCTATCAAGACTGCACAGTTTCTTGCAATCATCAGAAGAAATTAGAGGGACGCTGCCACATTGTGTAAACCACTCTTCGCCACAGTATGATCTCACCTAATAAAATTAGAATAAGGAACACGTAATGGAAGCAGCCAGGTTTTGAGACACATTAATGTCAACAGGAGCCACATCTGCTTATGCTTAGGCTGTCTTTAGTCCATTATGTGCTCTCTGCTATGACCAAATAAGAATTCTACTCATCCACCAGTCAGCTACAGACATACATCTCTGCACGCCGTGATCCACTGCTTACTTCCAGCTAGAAGAAAGTGCCAGATTGGGAAATTTTGCTCCTACAGAAAAGCTGGAGTGTGGCCTTTCACAAGGGCAGGGGGCGAGAGGACGAAGTGCAATGGCCTGAAACTGAAAGAGGGTTGATTTAGATTGCTCAGTTAAGATTAGGAAGAAGTTCTTCACCATAGGAGTGGTGAAACAGTGGAACAGGTTGCTCAGGGTGGTTGTGACTGCTCCATCATCCCTGGGAGTGACCAAGGCTAGGTAACTCTGGGCAACCTGGTCTTGTGAGAGATGTCACTACTCATGGCTGAGAGTTGGCACTAGATGCAGTCTGAGGATCTTTCCAACCTAAATTAGTCTATGATTCTATGATCATAAACATCATGCCACCTTGGGACAGGGCTGGCCTTTCAATGGCAACACCTTGAGCATTAGATACAGGTTGCTTGGTGGAGCTTAACTCCACAAACAGCTCCTTCAAATACAGAGCTGATGGCTTTTATGTAAATGCTACTGGGGAAAAAACATTTCTGATGCTTCTTTCTTCTAGAGAGATTTAGAAGAAGAAGAAAAAATAAGGGGCAGCGCTCCTTTTGGAATGCAAGCAGTAAAGATCATTACACTGAGCACTTACACCTTGTATAATTTGAAAAATGATGTGACTTTTGGGTAAACATGAACATGCCATAAAGAAGGTGTTCTTACATTAATTTGAAAAAATCCAGTCTACAGGCTGAGTAATGAGCCAGAAAAAGGCCTGACTTCTCAAGCATGCACTACAAGGCACGAATTATGTCCTTAGCTATTTGAAGCTATTTATTGCCTGCATTTTTTTAGAACCTATAGAATAAGAGACTATCTTCCAAAAGCAAGAAAACGCTAAACAGATACACTTTACAATATGCTATTTGTAAATAGGTAAATCAATTTAAGATGCACTACAGCATTCAAATACCCCATCCATACCCACCAAATAGCAAGTGCTGAGCACTCAGGAGTCTTAACCGTCACAGAAAGGTTTCTGCAGGCTTTAATGAGCCACAAACCTGAGCAGAGCTGATGTGAGTTTTGCTGAATAAGAATTACGTGGAAACCTCAGGGCTTGTCTCTGATACAGGTGTACAGTGCAGCTCAGAAATGTTTTGCAGAGCCCTCATTTAAAGTCGCAGAGTTGACCAAAGGGGTGGAAATAGCATCACTTTCAAAAGGCACTAGAAACACCATCAAAATGGACACTACAAGTTACCATCCTCAAATAGTCAAAGGTCTATTTGTTTCATCTGGGTGAGCTCTTGAATAACGCAGAGCTAAACTACTCTATGGTGGGCACAACAACATGAAGGAAATACTGAAGCTGGTGTGTCATACACCACTACTGCTGGAGTAGGACTGAAATGCACACAAGGGGCCCATGCCAGTCATGCCAAGGCAAATTTTCTCAATGAACACTTTTCAGCGCTGGTGAAAAAACAGTGAAAGTGACTACTAAAATAAATCGATTCAGTTCAAAATTATCTTAGTTTACAATAATGGGAGAAGACAAACTAAAATAGAAAGGCTACCATGAAGTACAACAGTCATTTATTAAGACAACGCTACCACTACGTTTGAGCTCAAGTACAGGACAGACTGACTACACAAACGTAACCAACCTCTTGACTTCAATTTGATGATCACAGATTATTCTGACTTTTCACAGTCATCACTTTGTGGCACAACTCTTAGCCCTTAATATGTCAAACAGCTTCCGAGTATCTTTAGGTTTCATAAACACACTCTGCCCCGTCAGCATCAATAAACAATTCACATAACATGAGACTCTGGAAACAGAGGAAGGTAGGGCTGAATTGTCTTATTCCCTTTGCTATTGAAAATACATAAACTTCAAACTACAGACAGACTAGATTAAAGATTCTTCCTATCTCGGTTAGCGGGCTGGTGGGACTACAAAGTGCAGAAGCATGAGCCGCCCCATATTGCAGGAACTTCCATGTAGGGCAACACTGGACTAAGCCACTGATTCAGGCAGCAATAGAACAGGGTCATCTCCCTCAGACATCTTCAGAACCCATCAGAGTGCACATCACAAACATCAGTAGCTCTTCAGTAAGGCTGTACAGGCACTGGCTTTCTCCATGAGCACCTCCTTGCAGGCAAGAATGTCTACAACAGTATGAATTTTAAAAATCTCCATGAAACACTCAGCACAGTCTCATTTGAAGGCTGTGTCCCACTGCACAAATCACCTCCCTCATGTTCATGGTCATCAGCATTCTGTACTAATTTAATTCTTTCCCAAAACAATAACAGGTATTTTCACTTACATTTAGTTCACTTTGATCCTTTTTCCCTGTAGGAAACACCACCTTGCTGACTTTTGTACTTAAATCCAACCCCCTTTATGGTCTCTGTTCACTTTGCCTCCTCTGGGTAACAGCATCCCCTGCTCTATGTTATCAGGTGGTTCTCCTCTAGGACCTCCAGCGAAGTGCAACTCTAGGGACAAGTCAGCCTAGAAAGTGTTAGAATTACACCCCTTTTTCTTTTAGAACCAACGAATAGGTAAGTATTTAGCACTGAAATGTGCCAATGTGTTTCTTTCCTTGACTCTGGACCTAGCAGGCAGCCTCTGTAATATCTGCAGCTCCACAGTGCCAGTGTGCACCAGAAAAACCCTCTGAATACCCAAGTCCTCATTTTCAAATCTCCCAGCAAAAATGAGTGCGAGCAGCATATACAGCACACAGTTCCAGGGATCCTGGTACCACCAGCTACAACATGCTGGACTTGGAGATCCATGACTGTAGGCCCCAAGCAAAAAGAAACGTGGAGGAAAAGTATCAACATGAGAACACCAAGCAGTATGTGCCTTTATGGTCTTTCTCACGTACCCTGGCTGAGAGGGATCAGTCCTACAGCAGCCACAGCAAAACCACCAGTGCCCACCCCATCTGTGGGACGGAGCAGAGATTCACCCTGGCTTTCCTTCACTTGCAAAGGACCTGTCAGACCACGCTCTGGAGCAACCTAAGTCATCCCAACTAATCGTTGGTGCTATGCATAAGCAGAAAAAAAAGATAAAGGGACAAGCAATGACAAGCTGCCGTCTTAAAGGGGATCCAAGCTGCCCCATTCTTTAAGCGAGAAGCTCAGTTGAAACAGACAATCTGTAAACTTTCCATTTCATCAAATCCTGCTCGTAGAGTTCTACAATCTGGAAGTTTAAGCTGCACGTTTGAAAAAAGCCCAGAGAAACATTTGCTTTGGCACTGGCAGGTCCTCAGGTTTTTCCAGTTGGAACAATGATAAATGACTTAACCCTAATCACTTTTCTGAAACCTGATTTTTTTTGTTTGACATTTATTTACAGTTTCTATAAACACTAACACCTATAAAACATGGTTTACTGTTTGATTGCTCGGCGGACAAGCAAGCCTTAAATACATAAATTATGAGCACCTAGTTAATGAGTGACATGACGGACATGAAGTTTTATTTACCATTGGCATGAGCCTTCATATAAAATTAGTGGCACAAGAAAGCCAGGTTTTGTGAATGCACATAGTCATACCTATTCATGGCCTGCCTTCTTTTTTGGAAAAAAAAAAAGAGAAGGAAAAAAAAAAGGACTTGACACAAGACTGTGGCCTATGTGTAATTTCATTGCCTCGAGCAAGGTTAGGGGAAAGCCGCCCCATCTGGCAATTTCCCTTTGACTGGCACATATTTAAACAATGATGCAGTTTGACAAATTTCAAACCCTGCTTATGAAAAAATAACATAAACACAATAGTCACTCTGAGTAGATTGTCCACCTGTGCAAGCGGGCATGAAGTGTTAAGTAAAGGCTGCTGGTAATGAATAAAGATGCAGGGCATACTTGGATTAGGTCTTTCCAAACGTAAATCACTGTCAGATAAAGCACTTGTGTTTACACGTAGCATTAATATTTTGATCAGTATGTTTAAGAGAATTAGCTTCTTAATGCAGATGTTCTCATTTGGATCTTCACACCGTAGCTTCAGCCAACTCCTTTACCATCAGTTATGTCAACATGTCATAAATCTTTGCTGCTTTAACTCCTATTTTAAACAAAGCTTTGTTGTACAATTTGGAGGCGTGTTTCCTTCAGCTTTTATTTTTGGCAAATTTCTTGTGATTTTGTTGAAAAGCTGACACATTAATGTCCAATTAAGCATCTCTGAGTATTTTACTGATGAAGATCCCAGCGGCCATCAAATGCCTTTTTTATTGTGAGAAGCCCCCCACCTCACCCCCTCAACCAGCTGTGTCCATTATGGGAACAAGAAGTCTTTATGTCTTGACACATGAACAATAAAGTCATTACACTAGCGGAAACAGGACATGTGTGTCAACAGCTCCATGCTCCATGCCCTTTCACACTACATACCACAAAGGCAAATGCTCACAGAGTGCTCGCAAAAATGGGAGACAGTGGAATTCCAACACAAAACTCATGGACAGTTGGTGGAGCTTCCCTTTTCTGTTGGGTATTTTTTTAAAAAAAGGAAAATCTTTGAAAGGTTATTTTAGCACCAATGCCCTTCTCACAGGGGCTGCTGTGGAACCTGTCACCTGCCCGTACACAAACTGGTACCAATCCTCTTTTGGGTCACTGTGGCTGCAGAGATGGTGATGCTTGAACTTTTAAAGAAATGAACACTCCCTCTGTTCCAAATAGTGGTTTTACAGTTGTTTGGGGTTTTTTTCCCTAGCCACTTCTGAATGTTGTTGAGGGGCAAAGTGACAATTTCCTCTTCGAGCAGTTACTTTTTTTAAAGAAAAACGTAGTTTTGGCTGAAAGATGTGTGTAGCAAGGAAGATACCCCACAAAATAAGACTCCTTTGCTGAAACTGTGGAGAAAACACACGGCAAGTAGAAATAGTTGCATTTTAGAGGTTCTTGCATTTCAAAATGAAATATTTCGTGTACCTCCTATCAGCCACGGGGTGTTAACCGTTAACTTCCATGGATTGCTACTGGTAATAGTTTTCTGACTCTTCACAGTCTCCTATCAGCCCACAAAAGTGCCATGTACCATCTTGGCTCCCAAGGTGAAAGGAAACTACAGAATCACAGACTGGCCAGGGTTGGAAAGGACCTCAAAGATCACCCCTGCACAAGCAGGGACACTTTCACTAGAGCAGGTTACTCAGGGCCCCAGCCAGCCTGGCCTTCAACACTTCCAGGGATGGGGCAGCCACAACTCTCTTGGGCAACCTGTTCCAGCACCTCACCACCCTCACAGGAAAGAATTTGTTCCTGATGCCCAAGCTCAATCTCCCCTCTTCAAGTCTCTAACCCTTTCCGCTTGTCTTCTCGCATGGAAAACCATGGGGTGCCCTAGTGATGTAACTGTTCTTCAAAGCACGTAAAACTAGTAATAAACATACCTAAACCATAAGACAAACCGCCACAAATTATTTCCAAGGGGAAAGAGAGCTGATATTTTCTACGGGTATTTTCTGTCACATAAAATGAGAACTCAGAAATAATAGCAAGTGATGCAGACACTTAACTGAATTCCATCACCTCTGTATCACCATCCCTGCTACTGCCTTGGAGATGGTGCTCCAAAGGGATTAAGCACTGGGATGAAGCGGTGTAGCATTATTAGATCAGAACATTTCCCTTCAGCTTTGCATTTTGAATACTTTTTTGCCAAAAACCTCTTTATTTACCTCCATCTTTGTTCCTACAGTCAACTTGGTGCTCTCTCGGGGGAAGAAACTTGCCTGAGTGTAGCAGGTATTTTCACTATTTTTAACAAACTTGCAGAGGGAGTGAGCGTATTCCTTTAAACACCTAAAGCCGTGACTTTAAAGCTGAACTGGGCACAACTCATTTCCCCGGTGACCCAACTGAAGGATGACAAGAATTTTGTGCTTGCATTCATTTCCACTAATACAGTTCTGTGCAAAACTGTCCACCAGCTGCCCTGTAGCTGTGGGGTGGAGGACACTTGTGTAAGACATGGATTTGAGCTTGGGACATCAAGTTGTCTAACGATGCCACTGCCTGTATGCAGAGTAAAACCATCAAACCCATCAAACGCTGAAATGCTGTTGTGGAAAACACACACAAACAGAGGAAAACCCTCTGGGAAGGACAAAGCACAAACATGTTTTGCCAAGTAAGATGTCTCCATTTAACCTCAGAGTCATGAATTTAAAAATTAATGAAGAGCCGCTGATGTACGTACTCAGAGACCCAAACAACTAAGCTAGCAGCAAATCCTGAAACACTTCAGAAATAAGCAAAGTCACACAAACAGTATGTTTTGCAAAAAAAAAGGACAACCAGTACTCCTGGTTCTCATACTTGAATTCCAGAGATATATAATTTAAAAACTGTTATAGATATGGAAATCTCTCTGCTGCTCTGCAACTGCACACTGCAAGAATTACACTGCAGCTTCCATAAGAAGTCAAACTTGTGTGTGTCAAAGCCTTAAACATAATTTGTGTTTCCAGAATAACCCTGGCAAACCACAGGACAGAGCTGAACAATGCTCCATCCAACCCTCCACAAGGTTCTTTCTTCAGATAATCCCAAAGAGCCTCACTCTTCCCATCCTTCCGTCTCAGCTTTAGGGAAGACCTGGAAAAAGACATCCTCCGCTCCATCTGCCCTGCTAGAAAGCTCTAAAGAGAGCAGTAAGGAAAATCCTCACTTAAAGCCTATACTAACACACTTATATGATATCAAATGTCATATGTTTGATACTCAGGCTTTAGTTTTCTGACCTTCCAGCTGCTCCATGGGCTCTGTCTCATTTTAGAAATGGCATCACCACAAAACTTTCTAATTTTATGCAGCTACTTTCTTGAGCTTTACTGTTCTCAGATCTCCTTCTAGATCTCTAGTACGTACAAAAAAGATTGGATCTGGTTTTGGTCCTTGCCTGATCTTGGTGTTTCCTAATGGACAACTACTTCTGTTTCTGCTCTGATTTAATAATGGTAAACCAATGAAAACTGCAAATCTTGAATACACCACTAGTAATGGCACATGAAAACATTTCTTGAAAATACAACCAAAAACATGCCTCAAGAACTCATTCTCCAAGAGTTTCTGAATTAAATATTACATTGAAATGAATGCAACACTACCAATACTTTAATAAAATGCAAATGTTATAATAATTGTAATGTCCATACCTAGACAGCAACACAGAAATACATTTCAAAGAAATAAATTCTTCTGCTGTGTAACGTTCAAAGTGCTGGTTCCTAAATATTCTTCTTGCCTGGAATGAAATCAAGTCATTCAACACTTGTTGTTGGTTATGCTAATCCTTTAATATTACTATTTATTCCAGCTGAGAAAAAAGGGCTAAGCCAGCTGTTCCAAAAGTCAGCATTTTAATGTTCACAGTGCTGGCGCAATATTTTATCACCTGTTCTTTATATTCTGTGTCTCAATCCATACATTAAATTATATGTCAGAGTTACCTCTGGGAATAGCCATCAGTTCATACTGATTTAAGGCTGCAATAAAAGTTGGGTAACAGTCTGGAAAGATGTAAAATCGTGACGCAGTGGCGCTTGCTTGCACCTTTGCATGGTACTAAGAAAAGCTGCAGAATCCGATCTCCATAGGTTTCTGGGGCTTAACCCGAGCCCTGAGAGTCTGCAGTGTTGCATGAGAGGTTCTGCTTTAAGTAGCTCTTGCTCATCTTAAGATTCTAAACTATTTTCTTACTGCAGGAAACTGGTACATTTACAGCTACATTTGTCACAGGTGACTCTTCAGAGAAGTTGGACAGCATACCCAACATCAAGATTTTTGTGGTGTTGACTTGCTCCTGAAAAGAAGGAACCAATTGTGTCTTATGCTACCAAGCTTTCAACGTCTTGTTTAATCGTGCAGTAAAGGCACAGTATGTATCTTTGTTCATCATTTTGCTTTTCCTGCAGTGCATTTTCACTCCAGTATCATGTCAAGCCATAAATGAAAAATAATGGCTTCACACAAGGAAAAGAATGGAAGATGTTATCCAGCCCTCCAAAGCAAGTGGAGAAACCAAGTTGGGTGCAAAAATCTACTGCACTGGTTAAGCCCCTACACAGCCAAATTATTACACAACCTGAAATTTGTCAATGTAAATGATTCTGCAGTGTTAAGCCAGCAGCAATTATTCAGACTTTGCTCATTAGTACAATTTGTGAATATTAAATGAGTATTACATTGCACTGATGCATTGAGTTCCTTGGCCTGACCACCCAAACACAAGGAAGCAACAGTAGTGATGTTTTGAAGTCTCCAACTACACAACTATTCTGGTTCCAGGGAAAAGGCTGCAGACTACCACAAACCCTATTTTCCACCTTCATGGTGAGGAATTGCTGACAATACCACAATTTACCTGTGGCCAAAACGTACTACAACCCCCATCCTGAATCAGATGCAGAAGACCAAATGCTACTTGCTTTATTCATTTGCACAAGCGCTGATGGATAGGGCATTTCCCCAGGAGTGAGAACTTAGCAGATAGAACCCTGGATAGGCTGGAAAATTCTCATGCACTGTGCTTCAAGCAGTGGGCTTCTAGGATTCCTCTTTTGTTCATCTCGGGTGACCTCCTGGGGAAATGCCCGGGATCTTTTGGGGAAGTCGCAAAAACTTCTGATTTCATGGAACTGAAAGTAGCCCTATTGCTACAGATCACCTTGATTTCCTCTCGCATGCTGTTTCAATAGAGATCTGCACCTCATTTTTGGCTACAAGGTCTTGCAAAGATCTTTCTGATTAAGTTTGCTCCAGCACGTCTTAATTATTTGTCAATTTGCAAATGCATTTGCACAAATATTTTGAAACTGTTGAACGTCCTAAACGACTGAACATTCATCCCCTGTAAGCACTCAGGAGTGTGGCAGGGCAGTACAAATGCTGCGTTAAATAATTGTAACGTTCACTGATCTCTCATATCATGGGTGTGAAACAGAACATAGACTCATTCAGGTTGGAAAAGACCCTTGAGATCATCAAGTCCAACCAATAACCCTACTCTACCAAGTTCATCACATCAATGATTAATCATCCTAATGATGATTGGGAGATACACACACAATTCTCAGCATGGCTCGTTAGTCACAGATGCTTCATAACAGACCTACACTTCTGTTTCTAACGTAAGATGTGTTTCATTACTCACACTTTAAAAATAATGGGCTGTTGGAGCAATTAAACAAAGGGAAGTAACTTCTCCAGTCACAGCACATGTCAGCTTTTGAGGCAAAGAATCTTGAAAGATGGTTTAGAGCCCCACTGCTGGTATTTGGTCATCCTTCTGTGCATCACACTCCTGCCTGCTCTTGCTGGTTAGATTACAAATTTCTTAAGGTGTGGGATTGTCTCTTCCTCTATGTCTGTACAATGTCTAGCGCTGCAGGGCCTCATCACGACCGGGATCTTGAGGCACTAATGCTATAAAAGTATTACTAACAGTACTAAAGCAGTTCTTTGATCGCACTGGATTTTGAGAATTAGTGGAGCAATGGTTCAAAAATAAGTAGCGACCTGCCACAGCCTTATTTATCACAGCACAGCCACGACCTGCCAAAGCAACATAACGCATTACATTCCTCTCTGATGAAGTACTACCTGTTGAAACAGGGGTTACTGGAAGAGTGAACACAGCCCTCTGCATGTAAGGCAAAGAAGAAAAAAGATTCCCATTTAGGTATAAGTAAATAGTTAACTCTCTAACTGTTTAACAATACATGGATTGTACGTGTCAAAGACAGACTGGCTCTCTTCCAGCGCTACACAATCCTGATTAGCGGTGTCGAAACTGTGTATTTGTGTAAGTGATTGGATTGTTGCAGTGATCTACACAGTTAGGAAACAGTGCAGATGATTACTGATTACAGAAATGTTTACGGGATCTAAATGAAGTGACCTGCACAGTTCCTCAGCATCTTCTTACCACAGAGCAGGGCAAATTGTGTCCACACGGCAGCTAATGTCACCCTTCGGCTGCCCAGAGTCACTGCTGCAATTTCAGTCTGGTTCCTAAAGTATTTCTGAAGTTTTGAGTGTTTTGTTTGGGGGGGTTTTTTAGGGATTTGCTGCAATATCAAATTTTCTTACAATCATGACTACCACTGTAAACACGCCTTCCTGTTCACTGAGCGTTCTTGCCTTGAACTTAAACTTCAGAGTTGAATGAGGCAGAGGGTACAGCACAGCCCAGAGGATGCAACAGCACTGAGAACTGTAGGTGGGCACCGAAATGTTTTCTACTGTCCAGTTCAACCTCTGTTGCTTAAATCGGGGCTGAGGACACAGTCTCCACCTAATCCAATGCTCTCCTTACCATTGTGGTATGCTTTATGGGACAAGCCCTACTTTTGGAAAGTCTAGGGGAAAGTGGAAATAAACCCTGGCAGAAAGCGGTTCTGCTGCTCAGGGTTTCTTGACAATTGTTTTGCATTTTGAAGGAAGACTATTATGGCCACCGCCACTGATTTATGACACTTTCTGCAGTTTTATAGAAGCAAAAATACCCAGTAAGAAAATATCTAGCTGCAAAGACTTTGTTAACCAACCTTGAGCAGTAACTGCCACACATTATATTAATGCATTTGAGTAGAAGAAGAAAAGAAACAAAAAAAAAAAAAACCCCAGAAACCTAGATTGAAGAGGAATTTGGAGTCTGACTGAAAACACCATCTAAATGTTGCTGCCATCAAAGGGGTCAAGACGGAGGGGTTCAGCTCCTGAGCTTTCCTTCTGAACCATCTCCAGTAGGACCATGGCTAAGATTTCCAGAATTCAGGTAGCCAGGAACCCAATTAACAGTCTTTAAATTGTAGAGTAACTCCCAACACCTCCAAGCAGGCAGACAGCATGGGAAAAATAAATAGGAGCAACACATAGTGCATTTACAAACAAATGGGTCGTCTTCAAGCATCTGCTCACAACATCTGCAAAATGTACCTCCCTCAAACTACAACCATGTCCTCCAGGTCTAGGTCTAACTGAAAACGAACACTCCAGAGTTTTTTCTGTCTGCCTTGGAACCACAACTCTTTGGAAGCTCCCAGATTATCCAAAAACCTAATGAATTAAAATTAAACCAATTTTGGGAGGAAAACTGAACAGCAAACTGATGTGCTAGAATATCATGACTCCGGAAGGGAGCCCACATCTCACAGCCACGGAAACTCAGCAGCAAATCATGGAATTCAACTGGATCTCTCCCATTGTCTACTGCCCCCGACAAGCTCCAGTGTGAAAACCACATAGCTGGAAATTGTCTCTTTCACAGAGTGTTTAGAAAAAAACCATAGAGAACACAAGCGTAATTTTTGTAGGGCACACTTCAGCAGGCTCAGAACGTAGAGGGCCTTCCCTCCACCCTCCTCTAGTAATTGCTATTTAAAGATCATTTGAATGACCTTCTAGTACATCTTAGCCATCTTTTTATTTACTTGTCTGGTAAAACCCAATCCCTCATCAGGCCAAATAGTCAAAGAGATGGAAAATTTAAATCTTTCCAGCTCCTGAAGGAAAGTTTCCCCCAACAGCTGTCTTGCTTTATGAAAGCATGAAGTCAGTACATCCAATCTCATGCTATCAATCACGCCGGCTGACGTTTCCTGCAAACTGTGTCCACAAGACAAACGGGGAAAGAGAACCTAAAAGGAACAACAAATTGCCAAAAAGCAGATGGAATTATGTGCTCTTGTTTATATTTGGCTGTTCAAATGAGCCCAGTCTAAATGTCTTCCCCTTCAGAATTATAGCACTAAGCAGCCGTTTGCATCACTGCTGAAAACACCTGACACTCGTATTAAGAAATATTGAGTTTAATTGCAGTCCATTAAAATGTGGAAATGTCTTCAATGTAGGATTAATGAGTTAAGTGAACTGTCGGCTTTTAGAGTATTTTTAGGCCCTCCTCCTGCAGATGCAAACATCCTCCTGCTCCCCCCTACCACCCTGAACTCTTGCAAGAAAGGTCCACCACATGTTTCTCATCTCCTGGCTTTAGGTAAGTAGCATTTAAAACGACTCTGAGCATCGAGCATGTATGATTTGTGACTTTCAGAAAAGTGTTTGTGTACACAAAAGGATGTTAAATTGTTGTTTTGGCTTTAATCTAAATAATTTTGATTTCCTCTTACGGGGAACATTTTCTACACATACCAAAACAAGATTTTGGTTTTGTCAGTTCTTACATATGCACAAGTATGAAGTTACACACTGGATGGAATGCACTGCCTGCTGGTACTCCATTTATAGCTTTCCTCTACGTACACAGTTCACTTTTGCCCTAGACAGAGCAAAATTGCATTTCAGTTACTCCGGCATCGAGGTCTGCACACACACATGCAGAGAGGACTGAGGGTCAGAGCTGCTGTTGCTGACAATTGAAAAAAAGAATCACAGGAAACATGATTCAGGGCATTGAATACTGCAAGTGTAAATATAAATGTTTTCATTATCTAGGAAAAAAGAAGGTATCTGCTTCTTGAGTGAAATCTCCAGGACTCCTGTTCCTGATTGTGTGACTTCAGAGTTGTCAATACCCTGGGGTGCAGAATGGGTTAAAATTAAAAATACTGTAGCTGAAAATCATTTCTGGTATTTAACCTGGGACAAATCACCAGCCCACTATATCTTTAGTTCTGGCCCAAAGATGACCACCGAAATATATGGATCCTGCTGGACCCAGCAACCATAGAACAACTCAGGTCCCTCTCTTCTACCCTGTTCTCCCACTCCAGTATGATCTAACACAAATGTGTAAGACTGCACTAACGAGCTCCCGAGTTACTGATTTACTAATGGTTTACATCAAGAAATTGTGAAAGAGTAAGGTGACTAAATAAGCCAAGAAATCTGAAAACCAGTAACTCTCATCTGAAAGCCTAGAAAAGAAACCCCATTCTGCCATGCCCCTTACAGTTGGTTCCCAAATCCTCCCTGACCAGAGATCTATAATATCACTGTTCTCTCTTTTCAAACCCTAACAACCAGGAAATCCAGAATCATTCAAACATAGAATCATAGAACCAAGCTTGGAAGGGACCTCAGAGATCACCTAGTTCCAACTCCCTTGCGCAGGCAGGGACACCTTCACTAGATCAGGTTAGTCAGGGCCCCAGCCAACATGGCCTTCAACACTTCCAGGGATGGGGCAGCCACAGCTTCCTTGGGGAACATATAAGTCTTACTGAATAGGCTCTGAAGCTCTAAGATGTGAGTCTGCCTTAAAACAATGCAGCAAATATCTTCTGAGCATTGGCCATGAATTTATCAGTCAACTCTTACAGCAATCGGTATTTTGCATTTTAAGAAAGTGTATAAAATCCTTACAGTCTCTCATGTGTGTCAAAAACGATGCCCCAACATTTTCAAAACATGTATTTTCTTAGGTTCTTCTCCCACCATTACAGAATCATTATGTTTGGAAAGGACCTCCTAGATCACCAAGTTCAACCACTCTCACAGAGAGCTTAACTGTCAAGTGTGGAACATCTAGGACCCCATTTCCAACACCACTATAGGTATATAAAGCTTAACCTTTAGTAGGATTTACAAAGTTGTTTAAAAATATTGCACTTAAGTGCTTAAAATGCTTCTGTTCAAGATCGCCGGAGCGCCTGTGCTTACAAAGAGCCCGTGCGTGCAAAAAGATAAGCTGCATCTGAACTGAAAGTTGGCTTAAAGCATGGCCATCCTTTTTGAAAACATGGTCCCTCAAACCCTTATAGCACCACCGAGCCTTTTCTTGCAAGCAGGTGGCAGCACCACGATTTACTTCGACATTTGTAAAGAAAGCAGAAGAATTCCTGAAGACACTTGATCTTCAGAAATGGCATCCTGACCTGCATCAACAATGTTGTGGTCAGCAGGACCAAGGAGGTGATCCTGCCCCTGTACTTAGCCCTAGTGAGACTGCACCTCTAGTACTGGGAGCAGTTTTGGGCACCACAGTACAGCAAGGACATGGAGGTCCTGGAGAGGGGGCAGAGAAGGGCAGCTGGGCTGGTTAGGGGTCTGGAGAGCAGGTCTGATGGGGAGAGGCTGAGGGAGCTGGAGCTGTTCAGCCTGGAGAAGAGGAGGCTGAGGAGAGACCTCACTGCTCTCTGCAACTATCTGAATGGAGGTTGCAGTGAGGCGAAGGTTGTCCTCTTCTCCCCAGGTACTAGTGATAGGACAAGAGGAAATGGGGTCAGGTTGTGCCAAGGGAGGGTCAGATTGGATCTTAAGAAAAAGTTGCTCTCAGAAAGAGTGGGGAGGCCTTGGAACAGGCTGCCCAGGGAGGCACCATCCCCAGAGGGGTTAAACAAATGAGCAGCCAGGGTGTTTCAGGAGATGGGTTAGTGGTTGGGAGTTGCAGGGTAGATGGTTGGATTTTATGATCTTGCAGGTCTTTTCCAGCCTTGATGATTATATGACCACGTTCCTCTCCCATTTTGCCATGCTGACTGCTGCTGCAATTACCATGTCCAAAACCAAGAACTTTAGCTCTCCACCAGTGTTATCTGGATATGACTGACACCAGTTTTAGGATCCTAAAGACCAAGAAACATCCAAAGACAGACTGCACTCAGCAGGTCTCCAGCAGGACTTGACCTGTACAGTAGGTATTTCCAGGACAATCTTTCCCACCTCTAATTTCCATTAGGAAGAACATATTCCACCAAACAGCATTTTAGCTCATGTTAGTGAGCAGTGACCATCTACCTCTTTCTTGCTTCTGTTGTCAAAGCTCTTAGTCAGAATCTGGGAGAAGATTAGAGGCCTCTTAACATCCATAGGTTTGGAACCAGATCTCAAATGTCCTGGGAAATGGAAATTTCACTGAAATTCACTGGCAACCAATTATAATGTGTTAACCATAACGATGCCTGCAAAACCAGGTCTCATGATCTGGGTCTCCATCTGCTGGTGAAGAGAACAACAGTCCAAGACCAAGGGCTATTGTAACTCCACGGTTACTAGGCAGTAGAACATTTGCCCTAGTGATTACTAAACTGAGCAGAGCACTGGCCTCTATCCTCACAAATAAGACAGGGTATGATTCCTGCTAAGCAATTTCTATATGGCCCAGGACATACAGCCTGGACAGTGGATGAAACCTTCCCAGCATGAAAGCCATCAAAAAACTTCCAAGTGACAGGAGTTACAGACTTCTTTTTCTCACATTTTTTTTTCTTTAATCAAAGCACGATAGCTCCAGCAGAGAGATCCTGTGTATCGTTGTGAAATACTTTGACAAGACTCTTGATTACTGTGCTGCACAGCTCTGGTCTCTCTTCTGACCTGCCATGCTGTGCATGCACCTTTCTGGACAAGTTTGTTCTTGAAGGATATCCCATGGGACAAGAAGGGTGTAAACTAGGAAAGTCAGAGAGGTCCACAGACATACAAACACAGCGAGGTTTTTTTGAAATCATTAAACCTCCCCTATCCAGTGACACAATCACAAAGAGAGGGTTAATTGAGAAAAGATTGTTAGTATCTAACAATAAATTAGTTTGTGGGTCCTGAGTCTTTAAAGGTGGTATAAAAAAGCAAACAGATAAAAGTTTTGCATTGTGTTTGTTACTGTCTTATCAGTTTAATAAGCAGGTACTTAATTGCCCACTGCTGGTGCCACTTCTTCTTCCGTACTCACACCCTCTAAAACCATACCTTTGCCACTGCGTAAGGAACTGAGCCATGTGGAATCAGAAAACAGAAGACCCCTAAGTGAGAAACAGACACAAACAATAAGATAAACAGAATAAAAATTAAGAAGGTCGTATCGTAGGAAAGAATACGACACAGAAGCAGAAGCAACCTCCAAACAACATTAAATAGGTAGTAATGGGGGGGACGGGGGGCAGGGGGAGAAGAAACCACAGATAAAGTTCAAAATCTGAAAGTGTGGTGCTGCTAGATGAACACACGGTTAGGGTGAGCAATGAAAGGACGGAATGAGCACCACTGATTAAAGTTCTTCTGCTAACTACAAAGATAGAGTGCAAGGTACTTAGAAAGGGAGTATTTTGGGCAGGAATATTGGGGCTAATTAATGGTGTACTTTAATTAAACACCTTTTACAATCTGTGGACTTAATTCAGCAAGACTGAGCTCCTTTGACCAAAACTACTGGTATAAAACTGATTCAAATTTTGTTAGTCTCTGAAGTCCAAGGCGGCATACAGGCTGGGAACAGCAAAAACAGGAAGGTAGAAATTTCATGAAGAAATAAAGGAGTTCACAGCTTCTGCTGCAGGCTTTTAAGTAAGGAGAGAAGGAGTGTGCTCCACTCAAAAGAGTAAGTTATTCCTATTAGAAAAAATACTGGATACTCAGAACTCTTCCTTTTCAGGAAGCTCACTCAGATCACACCCAAGTTTTGATATGAGACAGTTTTAATTACTTTTTATTACTAATTTCTGTAAGAACCAAGTTGAGCTTTGAAGAACACGAGTTCTTTATGCAACAAAGCTTATCCAACAAAGCTGTGCCACGGAGAACAAGTCCTTTAGGCAGTGAAGCTAGCCTAACACGAAGCACACTGCCAGCATCTCACAGAAAATTCTGCCTTCTGTAAAATGGGAAGCAGCTTCTAAGAGAAAAATGATTTGGTAACTCTGTTTGAAACTTACCAGTCACAGGAGAGCCTTAACATCGCTGCCACTGCTTGCTGACCATTCCATCTAGACTCCACCAATGTTGCGTACCTGGGTCTGCAAGAGGCAAAGCTGCCGTTTCTCCCCTCACAAGGACTTCATGGAAGAAGTCAAACGGAGGTGCCAATACAAAAGTCTGCACATGAGAAACAGCACCAGAATCACCAGTTGTAGAGGACAGCTGGAATCCCACACACAATGTTCTGCACAAATGCAACTGCTTCATCAGCTAAGTGGCCTACTGGAGTGGTGTAGATCCTATCCACACAGAAAGCTCCTCAGATTTACTCTCATCAGCTGCCCAGTGTGTGGCTGCAGCCGCTTTTCTCTTCTTCACTGAAAAGCAGAATTCATCATAAGTCCACTTTTTCACACTGGTGTGTGAACGAACTTCACAAGAAACGTATGCTGGGTTGTCACCTTAATATCTGAGCTACACAAGGGTGAGAGCCCTGATGCTCTTTGCCGCTTAACACAATTATTAGGCAGCATTAAAGGGTAATTGCCGTCCTTTGGTAGAGGACAATTATTAAAGCAATCATGCAAGCGTAGGAAGCAATTGCTGATAACTTATTTTTTCAGAAATAAGAGCCCAGTTTTGTCAGCAGCAGCTCCCAGTGTAATTGCTGTGCAGCCACTCCATAAATACACAGGTTTTACAATTTAAATAAACGGGGTTTTTTTTTCCTTATAAAATAAAGTGTTACCTGATGCCTGAATGTTTCAGATGGCATGAAAATTAGGCTTCAATTGCACAGAGAAAGGAACTGCTCTGTACTGGCAATGGCTAAATGCTGTAATGACTTGTAAATTAAGCGGTGCTGTAATTGCTGTGCATGTTCTACAGTAAGTGAGAGAATGGCAATATCAGGCTTGTAAAATAGGGTGACATGTTTTGCACTGGGATACTTTAGGAGTTGCAGTGGCCATAAAATGCGGCATGCTAGCAGCACGAACTGTAACTGCAGATCTCCACAAGCAGCACACACCTCCTCTAATCTGTTACCTCTAATCTGTGTAAAGAAGTTCAGAAACCATTACCCAGGCTTCTGGCAATAAGTGTCAGCTCTGTGGTGAGACACCTAGATTGTCTCACTCTTCTGTCTCCTCCCTCCTCCTTTCCTAGCCAATAGGGGAGGTGCAAACTCACCATGAAGTCTGGCCTTTGAAGTTTTGCGGTCATCTTGACCTGTCCAACATGGACTTGGAGCCATCAAAAACATTCTCATCACATACACACTTATCTAATGGTTTATTTGTGGCACTGCAAGCTCTATACCAAACCAATGAGCGGGAAAAGCCGGAGCTGGCTGACATAGACGTGACCAACCAGACTCTCAGCTTGGAAAAAAGGAGACTGAGGAGTGACTCCATTAACTTCAATAAATATGGAAACTGCAAGTGTCAGGAGGATGAAGCCAGGCTCTGCTCAGTGACATCCAATGACAGGACAAGGGTCAACGGGTGTCAGCTAGAATAAAGGAAGTTCCACATCAATATGAGAAGGAATTTCTTTGCAGTGATGGTGCCAGAGCATTGGAACAGGCTGCCCAGGGAGGTTGTGAGATCTCATTCTCTGGAGATGTTTAAAATCTACCTGGACATGTTGCTGTGCATCTGGATCTAGGTGTTCCTGCTGTGACGGGGGGATTGGACTGGATGATCTTCCGAGGTCCCTCCAATCCTTAAGTCATGTGATTCTGTGAAATACAATGGTTGTGGACACAGTTAATGTGAATACAGAAAAATTGTTTCTTCAGTCAAAACACTGCAAAAAGTCATCCAACTCTGCACATGGTGTCTGCGTCAGCCATCCCACTTGATACCCTTTTCTGTGCTCATCAGACATTACACCGAGTAAACCCTTAACTTTTCTGAACTAACTCCTTACTCAACATTCTCTCCATTGTCAAGAGTTTTCTGAAAAGGACATACAGCCCTTCCCACCAGCACTCTTCACCACCAGCAAACAAAGGACTGAGCTGGTCATTTTTCACATCCACCAGCTCTCTCTTCCCCAGCTGAGGTGATATCCTCTGAGCCTTTTCTCCATTTCTTTGTTCAGCCTGCTACGGCAGTCGGCTCCCATCTAGCACCTCCAAAGCCCAACTCTTCTTCCTTGTCATTGTTACAAAATGTTTAGTGGCAAGATGCTCCCAGATCACCATCACCTCCTCATTTCCCACCACTCAGGCATTTTACCTTCTCTCCTCAGCCAAGGACTTATAACTACCTCCATAATACAGCAGGCTGCTGAAAAACTGGAAGAAAAGAATAAAAGAAAGTGTGTTTAAAATTGAAGTATGGAAGGGACCAAAAGTTTTAAGAAAAACTAGCTAGCCAGAATAGGACTTCTCTGGAGTTCTCTGGAGATGATCTAGAAAACACTGCAAAATCAGAGTCAGAAGTTCTAAGGTACTTAAAGAAATTTTCTAGTATTTTAGAGAGGGACTGTTTACAAAGGCCTGGAGTGATACGATGAGGGGCAACGATTTCACGTTAGAGAAGGGCAGATTGAAATGGGCTGTGAGGAGGTGGGTGGTTGAACACTGGAACAGATTGCTCAGAGAGGGAGTCGAGGCCCCATCCCTGGAGATATTCAAGGGGAGGTTGGACAAGGCTCTGGGCAACCTGATCTAACTGAGGATGTCCCTGCTCCCTGCAGGAGGGTTGGACTGGATGACTTTTAGAAGTGCCTTCCAACCCAGGCCATTCTATGGTTCTATGATAATCATGTGAACCTAACAAAGTTAAGAACCTTGTTGCATTCTGATTTTATTCATGAGGCTGTTCCAGCAGAGCTTACACACTGGTTAGATTGTCTGGCCTAATCAATGAGCAAGTCTGGAATTAAATGGAATGCTGTCATTCAAACATACTTAATTTGGAATATATTATAGATTTAGGAGCATAAACAATGACAAGGAAAGAGCAAGCTTAATACAGCAATTAGAGAAAGGGTTTCATTAAGGGTCACCCCAGTACATGGATTCCATTTCACAGAAAATATCTGCCAAAGCCATGCAGAAGCCACAAGGGTTATTCAGTTTCCATGGAATACGAGTGCATCTGACTTCACAGTACTACGGGAGCAGCAGCATGTGTAAATACTTGCTCTCTGATGTTAATTTGGAAAGCCAATTGTCCACCAAAGCCACAGCACATCAGCATCAGAAGGAGCACTTCAAGATGTAATGTTATTTCAGAAGTGGCACCCAATTCCTCCTGGACAGGTGAAACAGTCTGTACATAATCTGTTGCCTGGCTGTACAGCCATAGCAGCAAGAAGATAGGGCAGTACCATTTTCACCCTTTGCCAATACAAACACATTTCTCCTTCTTTTTCTCTACTGAGAAAGAACATGCGACCTTCTCAAGCCATGTGCTACGTGTAACGGCAAAATGTTGGGTTGTCTGTTGATGGAAGGGATCTCATGGTGGCACCTACCTGTAATATCATCAGATTTCCTTAAATTAAAAAAAAAAGAAAACTGGAGTCAGATAACACTTGACTGTGATGGTCCCTCTGGAACTCAAAACTATACAACCCTAAGAAGTTTCCAAAAATTCCCTTTTTCAAGGATTGTCCACATGTCTGCAGGCACAAGTTTGAAGTAATTCATTATTTAAATACAAACCAGGAATAGGGATGCTATGAAACATTGCAACATGCCTGGCTTCTCTATGTATTTTTATATAGTTTTATATATATATATTTATATAAAATAGTTCTCAAAAAAAACCCCAAAAATACAGCTCCTCCCCTCGAATCAACTTCTCTATGCTAAAGCTACAACATCTTCCATATATTGTAGGTACAACCTCTTCAGAGTTTGCCTTGCTTTAATTTCTCCTGCTTTAACACAAAGTAAAAAATAATTACAAACCAAAAATATGCAGAACCTTGATGGCCCTTTCCAGGAAGAAGTTTTTTCCTCATATCCAACCTAAACTTCTCCTGTGCAACTTGAGGTTGTTGCCACTTGTCCTATCTCTTGTGAGAAGAAGCCAACTCTCACCTCTCCACTACCTACTTTCAGGTAGCTGCAGACAGCAGTTCTGCATTTGGCATGCTATGACATACATGTTCCTTCTCACTGAAAAAAGAAAGACCCTTCTCTCAAGATTTCTAGATCAAAGTTTAGCATTTTATTTAAAAAAAAAAACACCAAACCCTAGAGCTTCTTCACGTTGCACTACAGCATCTGTTCTCTACTTGGCCCCACTCCTGAAAAACACCCTGCTCGCACACAGCTTTGGCAGCATCCTGAACCTCTGGTACCCATGTGACAGGCGCGAGTTCCCTGCCCCATTTACCTTCGTCAAACCCCTCCAGGCACGGATTCCCTCAGGCCTGGACCCCTTCATTTCCCATACACCAGAAGCCCAACAGCTTAATTCCAAGTCATGCTAACGCAGGTTTGGAGGACCACTTAAAACACAACTATACTAGTTCATTAGAGCTTGTGTTTCCAGGATGTTTTGGGATTAGTGGTTAAAAAAAAGAACGACATCCCAGAAACGAGCTGGATCCACTGCTGTGTATTAAAGCAAGATGGAAAAAATTACTCTGTTGATGCCAGCTATGTTAGTCCACTAGCTAAATGATTAATGTTGATAATTCCTCTCCAGCAGACTCATTAAACCCCAACTTATTTTTCTTTCAGGCCTTTGACATTTCCTACTTTCTTAATATCATAGGTAATGACAGTGGCATGATTATATACTTATTCCTTTCCACCTTCAAGCAGTTTTCTTTGGCAAGGGTTGCTTTTTAGGCAGAAAACCTGCACATGAGTATTCATTCTTTCCCAAAAACTGTTATGGCTCCATTAGCCACACTAAATGGCAGTGCCTTGGAGGAATGTACAGCCACCCTGCTGGAAATTAAATAGTCGAGGTATTGAGAGCAGTGCCACCAGAAGGATATTTTTGATAGAAGAGCAATGTAAAAATTTAAAAGGAATGGGCGGAGGTGGTTCTGCCCCCTCCCCCCACGTTTCTTTTAGACCCTGTTGTCAAAAAGTGTCCAAGTCAAACAAAGAAATTACAGAATGAATCTGGAGCTTAGCCTTGAAGAATTAGGTTTCACTCTAATTGAGATCATACGCTGCATGTGCAGTTTTGGCACATAAGCCATATTAATCAGAAAGTCTTTAATCGTGGATAATTTCTCCTGTGTGTGCCAGATTGGGCATTCTGCTGCTGGCCCAGCTTCTAAGTCTAGTTAAGTGTCCACCTTTGACTTCATAAACACCCGCTTACAAAATTGGGGTCGACTTCCTCCTCTGAAGGTATGCTAGGCTGGCACTAAAAAAATTCCTTTAATGATTAAATTGCATCTCGTATGGAAATAAAAATGTGCAGATTCCAAAGAAGTGACTACTCCAAGTGATTACAATTTGTGCTGGAATTAGCCCTCGCTCAAGCCTGTCTATGAAGCTCACTCACAACAGATGAAAACCAGGGAAGATGATCCAATAGCCACAGTATGAAATCTGATGACTGCACTGAGCACCATTTAATCTACTGTTATTACATTACTGACAACATCCAAGTGCAGAAGGAGTAAACAGGACACAAAAATGTTTCTTGCATCTGATTCAAGATGAAACGGGGAGGGCAAGTAACAAGCGATGTGCCTGTATTGCCTGGATTTTTGTCCCTTTCCCGTAAGAAGATGAAACTACTGGAGCAGACATAGTGAAAATCTGTTCCTGCAGAACTGGAGTTTGAAGTTTGAGTCTGCAACCTCATTCCAAAAGTCGGGCTACTTTTGCAGGAAATGGGAATTAATTGCACTTCTCCTACTGAAAAGCTGTAATCGCTCGCATTGCTCATGCCTTTTATGAGATTGTTCATGGCCTTAAACCTCTAATACCTGGAGCGCATAGGCGGATCTATAAAACCCAGCTTAGATTTGTCAGGGTGCACAAGCAGCCCTTTATAACAAACAGATCTGTCTATAAAGTTTCTGCACCTGTAGGTTCAAAATGAGCTTTTTGTCTCCAGTGTTCCGTTTGGTATTTGAGGTGCTGCAGAGTATCTCACCCATGAAAGATAAAACTACCACTGCAGGTATGAATTTTGAAGGAGTAAAGCAAAACCTACTGCAGCATTATATAAACCTTTTATTTAACAAAAGTGAAAGAATGCAAGAGGGAACCCTCTTACCTCAAACATACCAATTCCATGAAACATCACACACACTCCACTCATGTCCATAGTTTATTTCAGTGGTGACTCCTAGACTTTCCATTACAAAATTTCCAGTTTCAGACACCTCTCCTTGGTTCTACAACTTTGCATTCACCCGCTCCAGCCTCCCTTACGCATTTTGTGTCTCTTCTTCAAGTCTCAAAAGCAAAACCCAGCCTCCTCTTTCTCTCTTTACACATTTTTATCCACTTTCTGTGTCTCATGGGAGGAGGCTAATCTACAAATTATCTATTCATTTAATGAACTGAAGGAATTTTTCCAAGTTTTTACTTTGCTCCTCTGCCCATAAAAGTTGTCATTTGCCTCCTTTCCCCTCTAACACCAGGTTTATTATAGCTGGGTTCTGCTTCTGAAGGATGAATTGAGGTTCTGCATGTCATCTACTGCAAGATGAGGAGCTGCAAGCTACTGACATTTACGGCAGAAGCACTGAGGAAGCCAAGAATTTGAGCTTCCAGAAAGACATTTGGTATGCTTCATAGAATCATAGAACGGCCGGGGTTGGAAGGGACCTCAGAGATCACCTAGTTCCAACCCCCCTGCACAGGCAGGGACACCTTCACTAGATCAGGTTACTCAGGGCCCCAGCCAACCTGGCCTTCAACACTGCCAGGGATGGCGCAACCACAACTGCCTTGGGCAACCTGTTCCAGCATCTCAGCACCATCACAGCAAAGAATTTGTTTCTCCTGTCCAACCTCAATCTCCCCTCTTCAAGTCTGGAACCTTTCCCCTTGTCCTCTTGCTACCACCCTTGTCAAAAGCCTTCCTCCAGCTTCAGAGATTGGAAAGCTGCTCTAGGGTCACCTGGGAGCCTCCTCTTCTTCAGGCTGAGCAACCCCAACTTGCTCAGCCTGTCCTCATAGGGCAGGTGCTCCAGCCCTGTGATCATTTGAGTTGCTCTCCTTTGGACACCTTCCAGGTGCTCTCTGTCCTTGTGATGTTGGGGGCTCCAGAACTGGACCCAGTACTCCAGGTGGGGTTTCAGCAGTGCAGAGTAGAGGGGAGTAATCCCCTCCCCTGACCAACTGTCTCTGCTTCTTTTGATGCAGCCCAGGACACAGTTGGCTCTCTGGGCTGCCAGTGCACACTGACAGCTCCTGTTCAGTGTCTGCACCACCACCACGCCCAAGTCCTCCTCCTCAGGGCTGTCCTCAATCCTTTCTCTTCCCGCTCTGTATTTGTGCATGGGATTGCCTCAGCCCAGGAAACTCCTGTGTTCACTAACTCACCAGTGGTCATGCCCATCTTTTTCTCTTGGAGTGTTGCTTTGTGTTGTCCCATAGGATGTGGATAACTTTCATCCACTTCCCCTGTTTCCTGAGGAATTGTTTAAATTTGCATGGCAACACTAATGACTTCCACCACAAAGCTGAAAACCAGTCTCGAGTTCGAGAGTCTTCCCCATCCCCTCTGTTTAAAGTTTAATTACTCATATAAATTTAATTTGAGCAGAAAGAGAGAAACAAGTATTTTGCTTGGCAGTGAGCATCCTCCTAGGTGATGCTGAGAGCCAGACTAATTCTCTCACACAGGAACCTGTCCAGGCGGGTTTTAAATGTTTCCAGAGAAGGAGATTCGACAACCCCCCTGGGCAGCCCCTTCCAGGGCTCTGTCACCCTCATTGGGAAGAGGTTCCTTCTCAGATTGATGTGGAATCTCCTCTGTTCCGGCTCTTAGCCATTGCCCCTCGTCCTGGCGTTAAAGGTAGTGCTTCAATGCTTAGGTGACAAGGAGTCTCTTCCTGAGCACCTGCAGAACATCAAGTGTGCAAACAGACACTACTTCACCTTTTGTAAATGAATTTCCATGCTGTCTTTTTAAATCAAGCATCTCGGAGTAGTTACTGTTCCTTCACTTGTGGTTTTCTGATTGCTTCTACAACAGGGTCCTGATCCTGTCTGTTGCCTCAGTCTTACTAAATCTGATGGGAAATGTGTTTCGTTTTTCTCTGTAGTTTTCATGCTTAAACTTATTTCCTATTTGGACACATCTTTCTTAAAGTACAGCGGCTGCAGGGTGGAGGAGGAAGGCAGAAGCTGCATAATGAGGCAGTTTAGGTACTTTTTGCCAAAAGGACTCTTTTTGATCTCTGTGCGCCAAATTAATCTCTTCGAATTTTACCCCTTACAGCTATTCCTAATAAACTAATGAATAATTGAAACTGTTATTAGGGGAAAGAAATTCATGGAGTTTTAGCCTTTGGAAAACACAGTGCTGGTTTTGCTTTGTTCTAGAATGGAACGTGTATAAAGTGAAGGGTCTGGTTCTGTGCCTCATTGCATTGCTGCTAACCCGATGCCGCACTTGCTTTGATTCCAGATCTGCAGGTGGCTGTTTGGTTGACGCAGGGGAGTTGTGGAGTCCACTTCTCTGGAGATGTTTAAAACCCACCTCACCATGTTCCTGTGTGACTGGATCTAGGGGATCCTGCTCTGGCAGGGGGATTGGTCTACATGATCTTTTGAGGTCCCCTCCAATCCATAATGTTCTGTGATAAAATTGCTGTTAAATGTCAGGGTATCGCCACCGCTTTTGTAGCGGCTTCAGTGCAGGAGGTCGAAACATAGGAACAGGCTGTGCAGTCTCCATAGTTATGTTACACTTACCTATCCACTGTAAGAATGTTTTGGAAACCTTTTCTGAGACGGGGAAACCGCTGTGTTTCCAAAGGTGCTCTACTAGTTTGGAAGGGAGAAGCCACTTGAGGTTATGAAGTGTCTTGTGTTTGCCACACATGAAGCTCCAATAAGCTTGCCTGACCACTAAACTGTTCAAAGTTTCTTCATAGATTTCCCACACTCATTGCCCCTTCCTGTAGACACTGTGGTTAGGAAGTGGCTTTGCACTCAAATTATTCACCTATGCAGATGTGTGCAGGACATAGGCTGATACATATTCTCGGGCTGAGAGCATTTGATGAGTCCCACTGGGATGCAGGAGGTGTCAATCTCCTGAGAATCCCCCAGTCCACACATAGATTTAGGCAACAGGTATTTTTACTATCTTTTGACAGCATATTCTTGGCTCTGTTCTTCTTCCAGTGCAGATGTTTGCCTCTATCTCCAGAAGAGAGTCCAGTGCAGAGCCACAAAGATGATGAAGGCAGTAGAACACCTCCCTTATGAGGAAAGGCTGAGGGAGCTGAGTCTCTTGAGCTTGGAGAAAAGGAGACTGAAGGGTGACCCCATTAATGTTGATAAATATGGAAAGGGTGGGTGTCAGGAGGATGGAGCCAGGCT
>JAOXOE010000745.1:3958205-3981573 GCA_028565055.1 Phoeniculus purpureus | reverse complement strand
CTGCTGTGGCAGGGGGATTGGACTAGATGATCTTTTGAGGTCCCTTCCAATCTCTAATGTTCTGTGATTCTGTGGTTGTGTGATTGTGGGATCAGCATAGTTTCAGTGATCCTAATAATTGTGTAAAGAATAAATCAAGATGGATTATTCAATTCAAAGATTTTAATAGAACAGACAGAGTTTCTCATGGATTGTTCAAGAATAATTTGAGCTGGACTATTCAATTCAGTGATTTTAATAAGACAGACAGTTTCTCATGGAGAGAATTTCAGACCAACTTATTTGCTTTACAGATAAAAGATTTCTGAGACTCTTACTCAGCCAGATTTTTAACTCAGGGTGACTGCTGACGATCGCAGTCATCCTAGCCGTCGCAGATGTTGTGTTAAGAAAGCTATTGACCATCAGTGGCTAGTAAAATTTTTTCTGCTCTCTCTTTATTGCTGCCCCCATTAAACCATCCTCTCAGGTCCTATATTTGTGTAACTGGTTCTGTCCCCTATGGTCTGGAGCCATTAGCCCTTTCCTCGATAGTCGAGTATATAATGCATTCCTAATTAACCCTGTGGATCTTGTTGGCCCAAATAACATTTAAATTGGAGTTTGTGGCTGTAATATCTTAATATAGATTTCCACTGGAAGCCCTTGAACGGAATACATAATTTCAGGGAGAAATCCTGAAGACCCAAAAGGCACTTTTGAGATAATTGCATTGCTTGTCACGCTGAAACAGAAGTCATGGGTTTATTGTCAAGACAGCACTCATCTTTTGAATGCCAGCTTTGTTCAGCTGCAAGTAATTTGAGTTTTGGCTAATCCAAACAAACTGGAAAGAACAATGAAGTATTTATCAACATTTTATCACATAGGTCATCCCCTCCCCCAAAAACATCAGAGCCAACACAAGCTACTCCACTGACAATTCCCTCGCAACTAGCATCTTTAATTGCTCAGTCCATATTGCTTCTCGGTTTAGAAATGGACTTATGGAATATTTCACTTCAATGCCTTTTGAAGCATTTCTCTCCAACATCTCTTTGTGCACATGCCTTCAGAACAGTTGGACTCACTGGTCTCACACACGTTTTCCAAGCTGACCAAGTCTATGATTCAATGATTTATATGTGTGTTATGGCTGCATATATTGATTAAGCGAGAGATTCAGACTGAACATAATGAGGCATTCACCCTTTTTCCTGGGCTGTATGAATCAACTTACTCGAAAATAGATTTTAATTGCAATTTTGAGAGATTTCCGCTTGTTAGCTAATTGTTCGTTATGTCTCTTTATTTTTATCTGAGAAAAATCTGCTAATGAGAAATGTGAACCAAATGTTTGTTGTTGCTACTCTTTTAAGTAAATGAGGTACTGAACGAAACGTTTGGCTTGCGTTTGTTGGAAGTGATCCCTTGTCACAGAATCAGAGGACATCAGGGATTGGAAGGGACCTCAAAAGATCAGGAACGAGCTGCCCAGGGAGGTTGTGGTGTCTCCTTCTCTGGAGACGTTTAAAACCCACCTGGATATATTTCTGTGTGACTTAGTCCTGCTGTGGCAGGGGGACTGGACTAGATGATCTTTTGAGGTCCCTTCCAATCCCTGAAGATTCTATGATCTAGTCCAAGCCCCCTGCCACAGCAGGTCACCTAGACCAAGTCACACAGGAACATGTCCAGGCAGGTTTTAAACACCTCCAGAGAAGGAGACTCCACAACCCCCTTGGGTAGCCTGTTCCAGTGCTCCATCACAATGACTTCCCCCACAGAGCAACTACAACTACTGACTCTCTTTGACCAACCATGCTTGTGTACTGTCAACAATAAGGAAATTGTCGTTTGTTTAGAGAAGGAGACGCAAACTGAAAATGTTAGGTCCATTTAACAGAGTCACAGCAGAGGAACACAGTGATGCACCTAAAGGATCAAAAGGAAAACAGCACGCGACCTTCATTTTAAGATCTGCTCCTTAAGACTCACTGAGGTTGTTTAGCTGAGCTGCAAATGAGTTTTCTGGTTGCTCACCTCAGCTAAAAAAATGTGTGCACCTTCTGTGTCCTTTCTAGCACCTTTAGCCCCCAGCTTTTCTGAAAAATGCTGAGAAAGCCCGAGAAAGACCTAACACCTTGCCACTACTCATTATCTGTCTTGGCTGTTGTGTGTTAAACCCAACGTCATTGTCATTCACGTTTTCCTCCTATAAAAGCAGCAAGTGGTGAAGATCTCTGTGTGTTCTAGCTACAATCCTAAAACCGTGATGAATTTACACGCTGAACACACATGCTGAGTAAGAGATTAATATTCCCACTGGACCTGAAGGGGCTCTGTAAAGCCTGAGCTTCTTTTTTATTAGTCCAAGATGATATAATGGAGCCGAACAACTGCTCTACTGCATCTCTCACTGTCCCTGATAAAATGGATGTGTAACTTATAACGGCAATTATGCCCACTCACTGGTCTAATGAAGAGAATTAGAGAAAGTGTAAACAATAGCTGTGCAGAGGAGACTCTGTGTAATTGGCCACTATTAATCTAATAGTGAGAGATGGAGGCGGGTGAGAAGGATTAACGGGCCACACAGAACGATCGTTTGTGATAAGGACGACTGTGACGACACTGACGGTAGTTATCGTCCCTCACTGGCAAGGAGAGCGTTAGCAGAAATAAAATGAAGCACAGGATGGCCCAGCAGGGGTGGCGCAGCAAGCTTTCAGCACCCACGTTTTTCTTTCTACGTAGGAAACTTGCACAGTATTTCCCTTCGATGCCACTGATATCATTAACATGCTGAATGATGATACAGAAAGCTGAGTATTTTCCACTGTTTCATCGTCCACGTTGTCATGTTCTGGGAGAGTCATGCACATTGTGAGTTATGGGAGGCAGAGGTTTAGGTTCTCGTTTGTATTTTCTATCCTCTGAGTGACCCTTTCCTTGTTGCAGGCAGGATAGTGACTGTGTGATCACAGAACATTAGGGATTGGAAGGGACCTTGAAAGATCATCTAGTCCAATCCCCCTGATGATGAAGAGCAATTATTAATAAATAAAAGAGAGAGGAGGTAGATAGCTCATGTGAAGAGAATAGTTCACTGGTGTTGTGGTAGGGGGATTGCACTAGATGGTCTTTTGAGGTCCCCTCCAATCCCTAATATTCTGTGAAACAAGAGCAGAAAAGGCTAGTGGGTTTGTGAAAGGAAAAAAAAAGGATGCCTGGACAGCCATGACCTGTCCTTTATGGGGTGAGGACTTAGAAAAGTGCATTGGAAGGTTTTCAGCTGTGACTTGAAGTCCCCTACTGGAGGAGGAAGGGTGGGCAAGCCAATGACTTGGATGGGGAAATGGGGGACTGTAAGGGGTGGAACTGGATGAGGTGAAGGTCAGACACTATGACTGCAATGTTGAGCTGGATGGAGGGTGGGCAAGCCAAAGACTTGAATAGGGAGTGGGGGACTGTAAAGGATGGAACTAGACAAGATGAAGGTGAGATACTATGACTGCAATGTTGACAGAAAATCTCTGATGTAGTCCCAGATTCACAGAATATCTTTGCTTAGAAGACAAGTATAAAATCACCAAGTCTAGCCTCTTATACAGCACTTCCAGGTCACCACTAAATGACGTCCCTAAGCGCTGTGTCCAAATGTTGTTTAAATACCTCCAGGGATGGTGACTCTCTGATTCTGTAAAAGAAAGGAATGCGTTAGGGATTTAGCAGTCTGTCTTCATCAGTATTGTAAGAAAATGAAATGACTCCTAAGATGCCAGTTGCTTAAATAAGGAAGTGGAGGAGAACAATGTGCAGCTGAGGAAAGGAGCGGTAAGCTGCTGTTAAACTGTAATTTATGTCAAATAATTAAACCCATACAATATGGAGATGGCACCTGCCTTAGGCACCTTACGTTTGAGGCCACGTTAAAAATCCTTTTTATAATAATGAAACACTTTGAGGTAATGAGACAGTCATCAAGATACCTTTTGTTATTTATTAGACCATGAATCTTGCTGAGCTCAGGTGGCACTAAAATAAATCATTCCTCTTAAACAACTGTAAATAGATCAGGCCCTTCAGACCAGGTTATTTCTCTGTAGGGTCTAAAGCCACAGGCATCTTCAGAGTAGTCATACACTTCCCTTTCCTCCAAAGAATCACAGAGTATTAGGGATTGGAAGGGACCTCGAAAGATCATGTGTTTGATCTTTCGAGGTCCCTTCCAATCCCTAATGATTCTGTGGTAATGTCCCTAGAAACCACAACTAGCTCTTTAAATTAGAACAGGTCCAGTGTTTCATCTTCAGATAAGGCATCCCACTGAGTGTTCTACATCACACTAACAGTTATACATCAGCACTACAAACACCTCCGTGCAGAGCCCAGAGGAAAGTTTTTTTGAGTTAAAACCTTCTGTAGCACCTACAAGCCCAGGGCTCCCCCGGAGCTACAGCTGAGGGGATTTCTGACTCCCTGCTGCAGGGGTTGGCTGTGCTGCTGCCCCTTTCACTCAGCACTCAGTTTAAAAGCCACAGTAAGTCAGCTCCTGAAGTACAAACAAAGCAGGGTTCTGAGCTGTTTCTGCAATTCGTGGCTCTTAAGGATCACTGGTTGGGTGGTTTTTTTTCCAATTTAACTATTACTCGATTGCAGTCACATTCTGCTGGAGGTGTCATGAACTGTGCTGCTCGTTCAGATCACACAAGACAAAGCTCTGCCTGGGCTCTGATTTCTTGTTCTTCTCTCAGCTGTCACGCGAGTAACAAGCGCTGTGAGTGTAATCTGTCACTTGAGCTTGTCTTTTCCACTGAAGTCAGTCCGTTTCCCGAGAAAGTTTTCCCAGTCTGGCACCATGTTGCACGTCTCAAAGACGACAGCGACTTCGCTATGGTAATGTTTCATTAGCACATTTTTGCATACAGCATTCCTCTTGACTGGCGTTCTCGTGAGGTGACATTATAAAAGGCTGCCTGTTGAGCAGTGCAAGCAGGCTTTAAATGTAACTGCTATTAAATCCTCTGTCTTACAGGAGGGAGCATTTAACGGCTCCTCCTTTTTATATATTCATCTCACTGGAGATGAAGGTTGAAAGTTTGGCTGCTTGTCCTATGAGACAGGTTTATTTTCTCTTTATTTCCTTCTGGGGAAGGTGTTAGGCTGCTGATGTGATAGAAAGAGAGCAGCCCCTGCATAAGTAGGTGCCTGACAAGGCACCCTTTCCAGGATGTAACAGGGTATATACCATCCCAGGTATATGATGGAGCATTGGAACAGGTTGCCTGGGAGGGTTGTGGAGTCTCCTTCTCTGAAGATGTTTAAAACCCACCTGGGGATGTTCCTGTGTGACTTGGTCTGCATGATCCTGCTGTGCTGGGGAAATTGGACTAGATGATTTTTCGAGGTCCCTTCCAATACCTCGTGATTCTATGATGGTGGATACCAAGGCAGTGACTCTCTTCTCACACCTGTCTTCGCAGAGCCTTTACTTTTTTATGTGGTGAATGAAGAATCCTTTCGTAAATGAGAGACAAATGTTTATGATCTCTGGCTTACCTAGCTGAAATTTCACCTCTTGGAAGACCGTTGTGAAGAATATAGAGATAAGAAGCACGCTATAACCTACAGACACTAAAGTTCTCACTGACTGCTGGAGTGCTGTTTCCTGGCACATTAAAGAACACGTTGTGAAATTCAGTTTGAATACCAATTGCCTAAAGCCATCTGAACCTGCAGCTCCCGTGAGAATAAGATGCTATCAAGTCAGGTGGAGAAGGGTCTCATTTCTTTGTTGTTTCCAGTCTGGAACAGAGGCGGTTCCACATCAATATCAGAAGGAACTTCCTAACAGCGAGGGCGACAGAGCACTGGAAGGGGCTGCCCAGTGGGGTTGTGGAGTCTCCTCCTCTGGAGATGTTTAAAACCCACCTGGATGCGTTCCTGTGCAACTTGGTCTAGGTGATCCTGCTGTGGCAGGGGGATTGGACTGGATGATCTTTTGAGGTCCCTTCCAATCCCTAATGATTCTATGATTTTGATTTTGCATCTCCAAGAAGGAGGATTGGACTCTTGCTGGTTGATGTGCAGAGACAGTGTGTCAGCCAGTGACTTGAGCTATCCTCAAGCTTCTTCTCTAGCCCAATGCACACTTAACACATTTACCAGCTACAATGATAAGCAGTAGGGAAGCTTTGCCTCAGACTCTTCATGTCTCTGAAAACGAAGTGATATATTATTCACATCAAGGATCTGACCCAAGATTTCTTGCCCCCAGATACCCATCATTAGAAACAGACTTCAGAGTACTTAGAATTAGGACATCGTTTCCTGCTGGAGATGGGTCGTCATACACAATCTACCTATGTGTTAATTGAACCCAAGAGCAACTATGTTAGCTGGACTCCTTAACCTTTTAACTCTCAGTTAACCTCACCTGGGAGTTTAACTATTTGTTTCAGGATTGTGTGGGAAGGAAGGACTCAGAGTAGCTGATCTAGGAAATGCTGTGACTAAAGGGTAAGAACACCTGTTTTTCTGAGAATAATACTTCTGCTGTCTTCTAAATTAAAACCCTTCTAGTGGAACAAATATTTGACTCTCCTCCTCTAGAGAGTAATGTGATTTTATGCCTGTTTTCCTTCCTTTCCTGTCTCTAGTCCCTTGTTTTATTCACTGTTTTAAAAATTGCCTGGGGATGAAAAACACCATTTGTAGTCAAAGGAGAAGTTTTCAGTGCAGTGTTGAGTAGTTAGTTTGGAATCTTTTTGTGGTTTATGGGTGTATCTGTTGTTGGGTTTATGGGTTTTATTTTTTTGAGAGACAGGAAAAAAAAGAGGAAAACACATCCATCCAGCTATTGATTTTATTGAACAAAACATACTTTAATGGGCTTAGGAATATGTTCACATTTGCAGTTGGAAGGTAAAGTCTATTCTCCATCTTCAGGCAACATGAAGCATCAGTCGGTAAAGAATGATAATTGCAGTAACAAGGGATGGGGTTTTAAGTGATTTAGTTGGGGTTTACTGACTGTTTTGGTCCTTTTATAAAGGAAGACTGCAATTTCTGACAGGAGAGAGATATTTTATTCTTATGAGAGATAGAAAAAGCCCAAACCAACAACCAAAAAACTGATGACTTCTGAGGGAAGTTGTTGTGCTTGGTAATTCTAGATGTGTGTAAAGGCTTGCATGTAGTTAACCCATTGTATGTAAAGGTGGAATACAGAAAAGCCTCTAATCTTAGCTTATAAAGCTAGACACATGGTGTACAGGAGATCCAGCTCAAGTTCCCATGGGAAATCTAGACACACAATTAAAGGCAAAGGCAAAAAAACCCATCCCCAAGGAAAAACATAATAATAAAAAAAGTAGTTTTTATAATAAAGAACTATATTAAAAGAAAAAAAAAATGAGCATTGTATAATAAAAGCAGAGAACCCAAGGCAAAGAAAGAGGCAGTCAATCATCGAAATGAGGGTTAAGGGAGAGTTAGTGATTTCACGAGGGTAGAGCGCAAGGTACATGTAGTCTCATCACATAACACTTGCTGGGCTGGGGTCAGGGGTAAGGAGATGGTATGTACAGGGGCTACCATTTGGATTTGGACATAACTGATAAAGCAGAACTGGAGACTGGTTGTCACTGCTGGTCCATATGGAGCCAAATTCTGCAAGTCACTGACCATGGGCACCCGCCAATAACCCCAGGCAGAGCAGTCGGAGAAGGCACATTCTCCTGGCTCTCCTACATGGAGCGACTGTATTGTTTAACCCACTGTGACCTGCCAGAGAGGAGCAACCCAAGATGTTGCTGAGACCTGTCAGATGTCTCTTCCCACCTCCCTCACGTGTGTACTTCTCTCAGCAAACAGCAGCCTTAATCTGCTTTCCAGCTTTGCACCAAAGGCCTTTGCTAAATCCTCTGTATGAGCAATACGAGTGAACCATGGTGATCACACATGCAAGGGAACTTTCAGAATTAGAAAGCTTAATAGAGAATCATAGAATCATTAGGGATTGGAAGGGACCTTGAAAAATCATTCAGTCCAATGCCCCTGCCACAGCAGGATCACCTAGACCAAGTAGCACAGGAACACATCCAGGTGGGTCTTAGACATCTCCGGTGAAGGAGACTCCACAACCCCCCTGGGCAGCCTGTTCCAGTGCTCTGTCACTTCTTCACTCACTGTGAAGAAGTTCCTTCTCATCATGTTAAAAATGAGAGCAACCATCAACATCGCTACACCAGTCAGAGCAGAATTTAGCCAGAAACTATTCAATCAAAAGAAAAGGGCTTCACAGCTCAAAAATTCCTGGTATATGGCTGTGTGTCTCAATAGCCTGAGACCGATGAATGTATCTGCCTTAGGAGCATGGAAACAAACACTGTGAATTTCATGTCTAGGAGACCTCATGTCTGACACATTTTGTAGTTGCAAGGAGCCATCAGATTAGTCTCTAAATGGCACAGCCAACCAACTCCAATCTCAGGATTCCAGGATTTTTAATCATAATAAAAAGTATACTTGGTCTAGGTGATCCTGCTGTGGCAGGGGGATTGGACTAGATGATCTTTTGAGGTCCCTTCCTATCCCTAATGATTCTATGTTTCAGGCACCTACAGCAAACCTACCATTTTAAGAGCTGAGAGTGCAGCATTCAAAATCGGTTTCTGTTCCATACCTAAAAGAAACTGTAGGTTTTCACCTGATGAAGTTTTATCAAAAGAAATCCTTAAGAAAATTCCTCTGTAAGAGTTTCTGGATTTGTAGCACAAATAAAGATCACAGCCTGAAGCTACGAGTACCTAAGAAAATGCAAGGGCATTCATTTGCTTATTGAACAAAGTTACAGTGGGTTTTCTTGACTTCCCAGCCTCTCTCTTTAATGTGCAGTCCAATGCACAGAAGAGGGTTTTTTAATACCGCTGTAGTCTGTTCTACAGGTCATTGCTTGAGAATGTTACGGTTTTCATAGTTTTGCAGTCTTTCTTACAGCTGATTCTCCTTCTTAGCACACTGGAAGCAAAGTGGGAGGCAATTTGCCATCTAATATCTACCTTCAGACACACAGAACACTTAACTGGTACATGTCCTCCTCCCCATAATCTGTGTTATCTCAGCCTGTAGGGCTCCCAGCTTTCCTTAATAAAAAATCTGTGCTCTGAAAAAAAATAGGTCTTTTGTTTAGAGTAACAAATTTTGTTTTGTTAGAAGATTTGTATGGTCCAGAGCAAACAGTCTACAATTCATCATGTACTGAACCATTCCAGTAGGAAAACACTAATCCAAATCATTGCAGAGCTAATGATGCTTTTTGAAGCAGCTAAGTGGAGGAGGTGAGGTGGTTATGGAATGTTAAACCAAGAGGTGGGGGAGTATAATGTACTTACAAATTGCTCAGGAAGCAGAACCTCCAGCTACATTGCAATTGTTCTTTTGAATTCAGGATTCTGGGTCCTAGCGAGTTATGAATGCCTGTTATTTACAACTAACTAAATACTCACATTGTCTATGGAAAATGTTTTCATTGTTCCCAGTCTGTTTTGAAAATTATCTACTTGAAATGCAACTATTTTCATCAAGTAGAGGAACAGTTTGTCCCAACCAGCCTCTATTCCTATAGAATGGAGCAGTCCCAAGGATGCCTGGCAGCAGCGCCTTCATTGTGAGTTACTATGGAGACAGCTCAGCCCATGCTGACTAGCTGCTGGAGCACACAGAAGGATGTACAGCTCTCTGCAACTTCAGCACTGGGCAACTTGGGTTTCCAAACAGTGCATCCTCAGCAGCCTTCCTAGACAGTAGGTGAGAACTAGTCAGTCATGCAGGGTTCGCCCCGAAGGCGTTCAGCAGTGAGTATTTTTAGCAACTTTTTCCAGGGTCGGAGGCATTCGTCCTCCGATCCCCTTCTTCGCATCATCCAGAGGCGCCGGAGCTCAGTTGTAGAGGTGCTGTCATCATCGACTCATCGGGTTATGGTCGCAGTATCGTCTCTGAGCCCCAAGGAGCTGGATGCAAGTTTTCCTGAAAAAAAAAGTAAAGTACTTTTCATTAAGACTGTTGTCAGTTCTGGGTATTTTCTTGGTATTTAACATACTTTTCTTCTTATAACTGTATTTTATATATATATGTGCGTAAAATAATTGGGTTTAATTTTTTTCTGTATTTTATGTTTTGTTCACTTGTTCCTTATTTAAGAATTAATAACTGCTCTTTACTCTAACAGCTCAATTATAAGGAACAGATAATACATTCACACAGGCATAAAGTGTATGGCTAAATGTTTCCAGTTTCAGGTGGAAGAGGATCATGACTTACTTTCTGTTGCAAGGGGTATCACACAGGTATCACACATCTCTAGTCTCATCAGCAAAATAGAAGTGTGAGACAATAACGACTTCTGAAGTGATGCAAGCAATGTTTTCCCCCTCAGAATCTTTAAATCTATGTTGAAATATTAGGCTTAAACATATATTCCCTATATTTACATTTGTAACATCATCAATTTATTGTGAAACTGATACCTTTAAGGTTGAGATTAATTTCTAAGCTTTCTTTTGCCTGTGTTCTAGGAAGTTCAAGGCGTCCAACATCAAAATACACTAAAGTAGGGGAGCACCTTCGCCATGTCATTCCCGGTCATATGCAGTGCTCAATGGCATGTGGTGGACGTGCTTGCAAGTATGAAAACCCAGCTCGATGGAGTGACCAGGAGCAAGCCATTAAAGGACTCTACTCTTCTTGGTAATAAACACATTTACTCTCGCTAAAATAAACTTAACTACATCAATTCTGTTCATTAAAACAGAGAACTCAAAGGAAAACAACTGTCCTTTTAAAATCAGCTAAGTATAAAACGTTATGGTAGCTTGAGTTAGAATTACAGGGTAACAGTGAACCATAATGGCCATTGTTACAAGCCCAGCCCAGTAAAGACGATGAAAGATCTCTGCTGACTTCCAATGAGTTTGGTTCAGATCCAAAAGAATAAATCCCTATCGGTCACAAATTATAAAACAATAACTATTCTGCATTATACATTTTCTTAATAAAGTTTAAAATGCAAATGAATTAAAATGTGTTCATATTAGAATTTAAAAATAAGAATGTTTCCTGAATGATATATGTGTTCAAAATCATATTCAAATGAAGTAACAGTCACATTAAATGTATTCTTACTGATTTGTAACAGCAACTACTATTCAGAAGGATACAAATCCTAAAGGGCAAAAGAGAGATCTGAGTTCAGATTTCTCTTCAGAGGAATTTTTTAGTATGTCCATTGAGCTGGCATTTAAACAGCTCCAGTAATGGTCTTTTGAAGAGTCATATATGTGTCAGCTAAATGAGATTTATCAGTGTGAAAGTAGCATTTCTTGAAAAATCATTTCAAGTTAATTAGAAAGATATTTCTGTCTTTCTTGACTATAACGTAATCTATTTTGGTAGATTTATACCCATGAAATAATGAATAGTAACAGTAAGATCTACTTTTCTTATTTCTCAGGATAACAGATAACATACTGGCTATGGCTCGACCCTCAACAGAGTTAATTGAAAAGTACAACATTATTGAACAGTTTGAAAGGTAACCAATTTAGTAACTGTTTATTATACCTATTACTACTGGAATTCCTCATCCATTTTCTCTTTCAACCTAGATTTGTATTGTTGGTAAAGATATTTTAACAATATACAGGTAAAGATTTTATTCTCCACTGAGATTAAACATGTGTTTCAGAAAATAGGGATATAATTAGAGATCGACTGCATGTAATACTTTGACTCATCTTTTTCTTCCTTAAGATGTGGCATAAAAACTGTAATTAACCTTCAGCGTCCTGGGGAGCATGCGAGCTGTGGGAATCCACTGGAACAAGAAAGTGGCTTCACTTACCTTCCTGAAGCTTTTATGGAGGCTGGAAGTAAGTTCACTCGTGCTGCTGTTCCCATTAATTATTGATTCAAGCACATAGAGCTATTTTAATTTGAATTCTTGTGTGTTAAAGCAGCTGTGTTAAGAAGCATTGCACAAAAAAGGATGTAAATGTGAAACATGGCAAATACAATCAAGAGTGAGTAACGTGTTATTGAAGATTGTATGCTTGTCGAATGAGATGGAGAGCTTGTGTTCAGATGGTTAGAATAAAGTAAGTTGTTCTGAGTTAACAAATATATAAAACACTAATGGTGTTTCAAATTCAGATACAATTAACGTTTTCTTATCTAGACTATAAAAGACTACTTAATTTGAGGACATTTGTATTGATAGTATCTTTGTGCTTTTTATGGTGAGATAAAAAATAGTCTCTTGGTAAGAAGCAGCTTTTGACTGAGGAATAGCTTTTATTTCAAAAAAGAAAAAAATACCTGCTACCTATATATAGCTCTGTGATTTTTGTATGAATCACTCCACTCTGTTACACCTTTTACGTTCATGCTGAACTTCAGTTTGCTACATCTCTGCTAGCTTCAGGTATTTATCAGATGTCAATGGCAAGCATACACTGAAATGGGAAATAATCTATTGCCTACACTACGCAGTCAGATGCCGTTATGCAATTTTAGTACTATCATCTTGTATCAGTCATCTGACCTCTGCATATAGCACTGACACTTTGACATTTGGCACAGCAAAAAACAACTCTCTTTTTATTTCAGTCTATTTTTATAATTTTGGATGGAAGGATTACGGAGTGGCATCTCTCACTACTATCCTCGATATGGTAAAAGTAATGACTTTCGCCTTGCAGGAAGGGAGGGTGGCTGTTCATTGTCACGCAGGACTTGGTCGGACAGGTATGTGCTCTCCTACAAGAACAATAGAACTGTTTTTTCTATTCATGAAAACCAATCTCTGGTCATAAATCATTAATAACTTGTTTAGGTTCTACAGCATTGCAAGATGTACATCTATTAGGATGGTTAAAAATCCTAAACACATTTGTGAAAATTATCCGGATGGCTAGAGAAGATCGGGTTTAGTCTATTTAAACCAGAAGCCTGTGAAGTTAAGAGAATTATTGAATCTGTCTAATAATTCCCTGCTACATTCCAATGGGAAAACTTTTTGATGGGAAAAATGCACCTAGCACTCATTCATTGTTACGCTTATAAACCTGCCACTTGGTGTTAGATCAGGTAGATTGGGTGCAGCAGCTAAAATTTCACTTTTTTCAAGACCTTTTTGCCTGTGTCCTTCCTGTAGAGTCCACCATTGTCCCTATGTTTGCAAAGCATAGAACTAGAGATGCTGTGGTGAGAGACTAGCTCTCACTGCAAGGGTACTGAGAATGGATTTACTGGTCCCAACAAATGCCACTATATTAGGTAACAGCATCTCGCAGTAGAGAGCATGAAGCCCATAATTACCCAATATTAATCTTCATCCTGCAGTTCCACTAAATATTTGTATTTGTCTGACAGTTCTCCAGCTAACACCTGTCTTTCACTTTTCCAGGTGTTCTAATAGCTTGCTACTTAGTTTTTGCAACAAGAATGAGCGCTGATCAAGCAATTCTGCTTGTCAGAGCCAAACGGCCTAATTCTATTCAGACTAGAATACAGTTATCATGCATCAGAGAATTCACTCAGTTTTTGGTTCCTCTGAGAAATGTATTTGCCTGCTGTGAGCCCAAGGCACACACAGTGACCCTGTCCCAGTACCTGACCCGTCAGAGACACCTGCTCCATGGTTATGAGAGCAGGCATCTCAAACACGTGCCTAAACTTGTCCATCTGGTTTGCAAGTTGTTGCTTGACTTGGCTGAAAACAGACAAGTAATAGAGGCAGAACTGTTGGACGTGCCGGATCTCTCTGCTGAAATTGAAAAGACTGTTTCTCAGTTGGCATCCTCACAGCTAGAGAGAGATATCACAAGGCAGGACAGTGATGCATCAGACTCGTCGCATGCCCACTTCTCCACTTTTGAGACCCAGGATTCTCTTTTTTCCTTGGAACATGACTGTGATCCTCTCTGGAAAGGAAGGAATATCCAATGCCTTCAACCTCTTACTCATCTGAAAAGGCGTCTAAGCTACAGTGAATCAGACTTAAGGAGAACCGAGTTTCTTTTAGACCAGGGAGATACTGTGTGGACAGTACCCACTCAGATACTTCTGTGCAACAAACTTAAACAGAACAGCAGTGAGGAATGTTCTGACACAGGCGAACAAAAGCTACAGTTGGATTTGAACAAAGAGACATTAGTGCGTAATACATGCACACTCTGGAATCAAGGTAAATTTAATTTAGATGGACAAAAAGATGGAGTCTCACTTCATCGCAGAAGGAACTCTACCAAAGAAGTACAGCGCAGCAGAACCTTTTCTTCAGGCTTAGCATCTATCTGCAGTACCCCTGGAACACCAAGGCATAATTATAACAAAGATGTTTGTCATAGAAAAGATCACCAGACTAGTATGTACAGCAGAAGATTCTGTGTGTCTGAGGACTCTAATTCTTCTTCTTCTTCTAAAGTGAACTTTTCCATTGAGTATGAAAGCCAAGGCAGCAAAGATGTGTCTGAGGCAATTCCACACATTGTGCTACAATCAGAATTAAGTTTGGAAGGCCGAAGAATTTTGGCAGCAAAAGCACTCGCTGATATAAATGAATTTCTGGGAGAGGATGAAGTGAAGGAGAAGGTAGAAATGTGGCAGGTAATTTTTAACTTGATTTCAGTGTTACAAGTGCTGCATTTGGGTTAATTTCTTTAATGGCAAAAAAGCCACCATGTCCTTTGAAATGGCACATGGGGACACCACTTTATACTGGGGTTCAGTAAATAATTGTGTTTGTCAGTGGCACACCAGCTCTTTCAAAAACAAAGCAAAACACACCTGCAAATTTTGGTCTGTAGCAGGATGTTTCTGGTTGCATTCATTCATTTTACTAATGAAAATGGATGCAATTAGCTGGGGTTCTAACTTGGCTGCTGGTAACAAACAAATGCTGCAGATTTTAAGTTGAAGCTGTGTTGGTTTTAATCAGTGCTTTCACAGAACTAATCAGAGGATTCTGTGTGCAAGAGTTTTGTAGACACTTAACTGCTTATCCTCAAAGCCAAATCTTCATAGCAATATTTGAAGTTGGAATACAAAGCTGGTTTATATGTTCAAGTAGGTAACAGGGAAGCTCTGAGCTGCACTGTTTATGTCATACTTCTGTTTGCTACAATCAACAAGAATACTGGCAAAAGTAAACAGATGATGCATTTTCAGTTTCCTTTTGTTCTGTTGTGTTTTTTAAGAAAGAACTGAATTCTCGGGATGGAGCTTGGGATAAAATCTGTACAGAGAGAGACCCTTTTATTCTCTGTCGATTGATGTGGTCTTGGATAGAGCAGCTGAAAGAACCTGTTATATCCAAAGATGATGTCGACGTGCTGGCAAAAAATTGCACAGAATCACAGGATGTGCTTTACTTACTAGGAAAGGTAGGTATTACATATGTCAAGTCATTCTTTGACTGCCTGTTACATTTTGTTAACGTGTGTTAAACTGTTTATGGCCTTTTACTTAATTGCACTTTTTTAAAAGGCAGCTTCAATTTCTTCAATAATCAAAATGAGGGTTATTTTGGTATTGAGTGGTATGAGTTGTAGTCATAGAATTATAGAATGTGTTGGGCTGGAAGGGACCTCTACAGGGACCTTCCTACAACAAGCAGGACCGTCTATAACTAGAGGAGATTGCTCAGAGCACCATCAAGCTTGACTTTGAGTGAATCAATACGACGAAGGATATTGTAAGAAAAATATCTTTGGACACTGTTCACTAGAAACTCCTCTTCATCGCTATTCCCTGCAAATTCTGCAGATTGAGATCCAAAGGCAAAAAAATGAGAAAATTTGTCTCTGTGACTCAACGGATGGCTTTTGTCCATGCCACATGTGGCAGCTGCGCTGAATGGTTGTCACATTTGCTGTGCAAACATCCTAATCCATCAGCATCAAAACAGCTGGGGCAAGGAATAGGAAGAATTTGCCAGTTTCCAGAATGTTACTGTTTGTTGGGGACCTTGAAAAGTAAGTCTCCAGATGTACACCTGGGCCTTCTAGAAATTTCTAGAGCAGTTTTTTGTACACTGCAAGAGGAAAGGTTCTGTCGTGACTGAAAGCATTATGTACAGGCACTTCAGGCTTGTGAAAATTCCCTCCCCAACTCCTACACCTGAAGGTTTCAATACAGGAAGGCACAGGCTGATATTTAAACAACGATTACTGGAAACTGGAAGTTAAATGTTTCTCGTGAAAATACTTCTTCTAACGAGCTGCTGTTCCTTTTACCCACCAGGAACAGTGTCAGACCATCCTTTGTATTTTACATTGTGTGGTGAACTTGCAAACACTACCAGCTGATGTGGAGGAGGCCTTACTTGCTCGTGCTATTAAAGCTTTTACTAAGGCAAGTAACTGTTTGTCCCTGACATCTTATTTGTGTTTCAAATCAATGTGAATCAACAGCACAGGCCTCAGTGAGAAACCCTGCAGCAGTTCCTTCACATGCCACACTCTCCTGCTTGTCTACTTCAGAGGTTACATTTCATAAGTCAGCCTACATAAAGGGTAGGAAATATTCTTCATGAAGTCAAACTCTGTCACTACAGCCTTAATCCTTTACCCTAATTTTCTCATGGACTTGTTCGAATTAGGAGAGACATAATTTTTGAGTGGTGAGGTTATTCTCACCACTTGCAACCTTGCTCACTACAGCAGCATGAATTACTGGGAGTAACATACCAAAGGCTTTGGGGGGAGATTCTGTACTACTTGCAGTCTCTCCAAAGGATTAAATAATTTTATATACTTACATTGCAATTCACGTAAGTTTCAGGCCCTTAATAAAGGCTGTATATGAATAACTCCTGCCCTTGGAATAAGTTAATAAACAGGTTCAGTTTACTGTTGCTCAGATCAGAGCTGCTTTCTTCTCAGATTCAACAGGGGAAATGGTTTGAACATTTATCATGCTACTTCCTCAGCTCTTGTAGATCAACAGCCATGCATGTCATCTGTTAAACCTATCACAACATTTCTCCTTCTACTAGTTTGGTTCTATGTCTGGTCCACATAGAATAGGAAATACTCAGCTTTAAATACTCAATCAGGAAATGTACTTTCCTTGATAAATTTCACATTCATGGGTTTTAAAGCATCAGTTGTTTACTCTGCATTTTGCTGTATGGCATCCATTTAACAACTGCACTTCTTTTTACTAGACCAGCTTCAATTCTGAAAATGGATCCTATGTTTACAGTACCTTGAGAAAAGTATTTAAACAAACACTGGAATTAAAAAGGAAAAAGCCTAAGGAAGGAACAGAGAATCCCTGTTGATTTCTGCACAGCTACACCGAAGAAGTAGATGGACCTACCGAATCATCGTACATTTTCTAGCTACTCTATTTCGTGCTGTCTCACACAAATTAACTAACAAAGTGTTTTATTTTTTTAGGGGGAGCTTTAGTGATGCTTTTTCTACCTACACATCTCCAAAGAACAGCACACGTGACCATACTGTTGCATGTGGTCTCACATACTTCTCTATCGTGACCTATCATTGTTTTCCAGTGTATTTATTGATTTAGAAAAGTGTTATTGGCAAACGATGTCACCTTCAAGTTATACAATTGCCATAAGTTCCGTGCCATGGTACACCACAGTTTAATGAATTGAAACCATATTTATGTATTACACATGTTTACATTACAATGTTCTTTGAATTTGCAAAAATAAATAATGACTGAACTGAAACGCCTTTTCCTTCTAGTTTTACTTTTAAATGTCTAGGAGCAATAATTAAAAAAATCTCAAAGCCCAGCACTGACAGCAGGTAATATTTTACTTTAGCTCTCTTAAGTAGCAGCCACCACAGTGTTTCTAGATGGTATTGCAGTGAATACATGAAGTATATTAAGTTAGAGACCTTAATTTAGACTTCTTTTGGCTCTGAAAGCTGTAAATTGTTTATAATAGAGAAAAAAATCTACCACTTTTGATTGCAACCAAAGGGAGAAACACTCCCAGCTGGCTGTGCTGGTGTCCAAGTGGAGCAGCACCAGTAGGTGCTCTCAGGAGAGCAGGAAATAGGACTGTCTGGCAGAGATCTTGTTCCGAGTCCTTGACGAGACAAGTGGTCCTGTGCAGAGCCCACTGTGCACCTGTGGGAGCTTACTTCTCATCCTCCTCTCCTTGCTCCCTGCCTCATAGACAGAGGCACTCCATATGCCTGTCAGAGAAGCATACATATGTGGGGTCTCTGCTGCATTTCCAATTTCCCTATGAGGCTGAAGCCCACACTCAGGGACAGTGAAGGGCCAGGAGTGCAGGCGCTGGTGTGGCACAGCACTTACACCCTCCTGTCTTGTGACAGGCACTGAAAGCACGATATTCCCACATGCAGAGCCTATCACTGCAGGAGAAACACAGAAGGAGCAGGAGTGAAGCTCTGGTGCTGTTGAGCACATCCCGTGTGTGGGGGATGAAGCAAAACTCCTACCTGAAGGCAGCCCTGGTGGAACCAGGCATGCTGACATGCTAGGCACACCATGGTGCCATAGGACACTCTGTCTTCAACAAAGTACACGCAGATGAGGCAGTTGGTGCTATCTGGAACTGCCTCTGCTGCCTGCTCTGTGTGGTGCTCCCAGCAGTAGGATCTGACGGAAAAGGGATGAGAGAAAAGTGCTGGGTCCTTCCCCAGAGAGGGGAGATGGGCTGTGAAGAAGCCCCAGACCTTGCCCAGCTCTGGCTCTGCCTGTGAACATCACTGAGACGTGTCATCATGGGCTCCACTCTTGTTTGCCTGGTGCTAGCAGGAAGGAGACTGAAGGCGAGGAGCCTCCCTCACACTAGCCAGCTGCCCTTACCTGAATGGCTCAAAATATTGTGTGATGCAGCCATACTGCACAGCACAGGGGTAATGGAAGCTGTGGTCACAGGTTGTCTTGCAGCAGGTGATGGCAGCCCCTCTCCCCACACATGAAGCACTCTTGGAAAGGATACAGAGCAGCCCCCATCACAAGCAGTCTCAGGCCCTCCACCCTCAGCCAACCCAACACAGGGCACAGGATTTGGCCACTGCTGGGTCACAGCCTGTGGATCAGCCTGTAGGATGATGCTCCTGTGCTGCGGCCTCTTGGAGCTGCTGGAAGCAAGATTCTTGTCCCAGAGCTGGCTAGAAGAGCTGGGATTTGGTGCTGGGGGCCTGGGCCAAGCTGCCACAAACCTGTCCCAGCATAAATCCCCTGATCTTGGCACATCCTCGCCTTCTGCACTGCCCACCAGACTGTGAATTCAAAATGCAATAGGAAATGTGAAAACTTCCCCTACAATGGATGTCTCTGGCAAAACTCTGTAACAGGGAAGAGATTTTTCTTCTAACATCCTTAATTCAAAGTCCATTCTCAATTCTTTCTGGACAAAGGCCAGCAAAATACTGCAGCAGAAGACAAGCAGCTGATGAAGAGAGTGTGGCAGAGACTGCCCATGGGAAAGTGGAAAGGAGCTGTCAAGGAACTTGCCAGGCAAAACTCATGAACACAGATCCCGTATTACTCACACTCAGGCCCAAAGAGATCTTGGTTTTCCTCTTACTGGTCGCACAGCCTGTATGTAGGAGACACTGTTCTTCCCACAGACACAGCACATTTCTGGAAAGGACTCAGAGCAGACACCATTAGTAGCAGCTGACGCCAGTCCTTTGAACTCTCCTGCATTGCAATGGGCTGCAATGCCCAGGATCTTCTGCTGACAAGATCAGCACAAGGCTCAGGTGAGAACCACCTCCTCCAGGCTCCTGTTAAAGTAATACTGACACCTTATGAGCATTTATTTGCCACAAGGGAAATTGCAATTATGGGCTAACCTCATCTCTCTACTTACTTAGGCTTTACACTTTATGCATTTGAAAGTGGGCTCCGAATCCAAGTGTTTCTGGATCCAAACATCTGTCTGTTTCATGTCTACACATGTAGAGAGAGAGGAGGGCCGTGAAGATGATCAGAAGGATGGAACACCTCTTCTCTGCAGGGAGACCCCTCCAGTACCTGAAGGGGGTTCTACATGAAAGCTGGTGAAGGACTTAGTAAGAGTTTGTAGCAAAAGGATGGGGGGAAACGGCTTTAAGCTAGGAGAGGGTAGATTTGGTACATTAGGTATTAGGAGGAAACTTGCAATGAGTGTGGTGAAACACTGAAACAGGTTGCCCAGAGAAGCTGTGGCTGCTCCATCCCTGGAAGTGTTCAAGGCCACCTTGGATGGGGCTCTGAGCAACCTGGTCTGGTGAGACATGTCCCTGCCCATGGCAGAAGGACTGGAACTAGCTGTTCATTGCCTGTCAGAAACGGCTGCTGAAGTTTCCAATTTTTATTTTTCATGGTTTCATTTCATGATTGAAATACTTGTTCCATGTCCTCGGTCTAGGTCATGGTGCAGCTGCACTAATGTGTGCCAGTGCAGTGGAGCAGAGAGGACGAGTCTGCCTTCTTCACCACTTGTTTCAGCAGCCCAAACTGTGAAGGCCCCTCTGAGGACTGTGATGCAGAGAAATCCATGTGGCAGGAACCCTCAGAAATGCCATGTTTTAAAAGAACCATCCAGAGAAAGAGCCAAAACCCAGTGCAAGCTTAGCAAGAGTGAGTATGAGATACAGGCTCCCAGAGGCAGTCAGGAGAAGGCCACTTGTGGTTGGTTCATCAGGGCATTTATATGGAATATGAGCGATGAACAGGGAAAATGGAACTTCTTCAGGAAGAAGTGCAGATCCGAGTTTGATGATTATCATGGGAATGTAAAAGGATACTCTAGTACCGTAGAGCCAAGTTCCAACCTGGTACAAATAGAATAACTCCAGCAAAGATGAACCTGCCCACCTCAGATGTGAGTTTTGCTGTTCCTACAAATCTTACCTGACTGCAACTTATTTCAGATCAGCACATGCCACCTTGTGGCAAATTGACATGAGGCATCTACTCTTTTTCCAACCCTCTGAAACGCTTTTTTCTTTATTAAGGTTCTGCCTTTTTTCTATATTCCCTGGCTTGCTGTTGGGGCAAGATGAGTTTCCTCTGCCAAGCTCCTGCGCTTCACCCCAGTAGCACCTGTGTACTTGGAAGTCCACCCTATTGGATGTGGTGGTGCTTTGCACCATGATGTTGGCCTGTCATCAAGCCTGCTTTCCGCTGCAGAGCTGGTAGGTAGCTGAAGGAGAACTGTGTGAGGATGATATAAGGTAAAGAATACAAAACGTTTCTCTTCAACATTTTACTTTCATTTCTCACCTCTGTTGCACAAGCCCTGCATTTAAGTGTTGTCTGCCTAGGTGTGTGTTCTGACATCCTGCTGGCTCACAGGGGACAGTCATGTTGTTTTCCAACTAAACAGAGCCTTTACTAAGATGACTTGTAATGCAAGAACTAGCAAGCAGCTGGAGATGCTGCTTCCAGCATTGGAAGGGTTCTCAGGGGCATCTGGTCATGTTGTGAGTTTGGAGAGTGGATCCTAAGGGTGAACAAGATTCCAGGCAGATTAACTGGATCTTCTAGATAGTATGAGTATTGCTGGAACTCAATAACTTTTTTAACTTCCCTCCTTTATTGTCCTTAGGAAAGACGAGTGATGTCTACTGCCACGGGTTTTGCAAGGTGTTTTGCCAGGACAGCGTGCTTGTGACGTCTCCCACTCCTTCCTCCTGTCATCTGCCAGGAGGATGGAAACGCTGCAGCAGCATGAGGATGGAAAGCCTGCACTGTGAGCTGGGTTTGCTTTCAGAGAAGGACAAGTGCAGCAGGTACAATTCTGTTTCCCTGCTGTGACCCCCTGATTTGGGGGCTGCCCATTATGTTGCAATTGTATGCCATACAGCTTCAGGACATGCCATGAGATTTATTAGCCCTGGGGGTGGGAACCGACTGCAACAGGGAGGAGCGATGACTAGGGGAGGGATATCTCAGAGGTTTGTCGGTTATGGTGGCTGAGCTCAAGGAGGAAGTGGAGAGATTAAGGACCATATGGGAGAGTGAAAGGGAAATAGATTGGTGGAGTAACACCCTGCCATGCTTAGGGAAAAGGCAGCAGATTAAGTGTTCATCAGAGGTAGAGGATTCCCTGTACTCTTGTCACCAGATAGAAAGAAGGGAAGTAAGAGAGTTGGGGGGGGAATGGAAGCAGGTATCTGCTTGGGCAAAAGCAGAGTCCCCTCCAGACCTCTCTCATCTTCCCAGGTGCCCTTACAGAATAGATACAGGGTTCAGGAAACAGAGGATGAGGAAAGTGAGGATGCTGATAAAGCTCCATCCAGGGAATTGCCAAAGCTGTCAACTTCACATGTTAAGACGTGAAAAGAAAGAGGAGGGTGCTAGCTATAGATTTCATTCTGAGGAGAACTGAGGGTCCCATGTGCTGGCTGCGCCCTTCCTACAGGGAGGTTTGCTGCCTCCCTGGGGCCTGAGATAGGGAACGGGATGTCCAGGGATGTTGTGGAGTCTCCTTCTCTGGAAACGTTTAAAACCCACCTGGAGATGTTCCTGTGCGACTTGGTCTAGGCGATCCTGCTGTGGCGGGGGGAGTGGACTGGATGATCTTTCAAGGTCCCTTCCAATCCCTAATGTTCTGTGATTCTGTGATCTGACACGGCCCACAGATTACTACCCTCTTGTGATCTTTCAGGTAGGCAGTGATGACTTGGGGAGAAGTCTGAGGGTGATATGAAAGATTGCAGGGCTTGGGTTCAGGAGCACACATCGCGTTCTCCTCTGTCCCTTCAGTCTTGGGGAATGACAAACGGGTTAACAAGAAGATCCAACAGATCGATGCCTGGCTCCAAAACTGGTGCTCACCAGGAGGATTTCAGGTGTTTTGACCATGGTTTGATTTACAGGTCACCAGGCCTGCTCACAACGGACGGGAAAAGGCTACTGGGCAAGAGCTAGTAGGGCTCATGAACAGGGCTTCAAACTGAAATCGAACGGGGAAGGGAATAAAACCTGATCAACCAGCAATGAGCCTAGATGAAAAGGGCTAAGAAACTCAATGAATAACGAAGTTATCAGTTACACTAATTTGGATGTATAAACGCGTGGCTGCTTTCACAGAGGTGTAACTGGTCCCTCTGCGGGTGACCACTCTGTCCCCGTCCTCGCCGCATCCCTTAGCTCAGGGAGCTGCTGGGCTGTCAACACCGAGACGCAGGGCCCGGTCGGGGATAACGGGCAGCCGCTTCAACGTTCTGGGCTCTCTCCTCGCCCTTTCTAGAGGCGCAGCGTTATGGTTATCCCAGGGGGTTTCTTCAATAACACCCACCACGTCCCCGAACCTTGCGGCTCTCTGCCAGCCCACCCCTCCCGCTGCAGCCGCCGCCGCAGCCGCCGCAGCCGCCCC
>JAOXOE010000745.1:3938920-3952857 GCA_028565055.1 Phoeniculus purpureus | reverse complement strand
TGCCGTCAGTGGCCGGGCACGTCACTTCCGTGCTCCTGTGTGTGGGCAGGGGAGACCTTGGCTGCAGGCAGGGAGGCCCCCGCTAAACCCCCGCCTCCATCCCTCCGGTACCGGGGCAGCTGGGGTACCTGAGGGATCCAACACGGGGATCACCGGCCCTGCATTCCTCCTAATCCTTGAGGGCGCCTTGGGCACCTGGGAGCGCTGACCTGCGGCGGAGAGCGGAGGACAGAGGGCCTGGTGTCGGGCAGGCAGGTAGAGGGGCGGCAGGGGCGGGGATGGGGAGGACTTAGAGATGAGTTGGACAGGTAGGAGATGATGTGGCACAGGAAAGGTTAAATTCAAAACTGAGATGGCTGAAGTTGAAGAAAAGACCCCTTGAAACGTTCCTCCTCCTGCAAAGGAACGTAGTGCCAGTATACAGCGATGTGAGTGGTCCACTGCACTAGACTCGGCTTTGGTGTGTGTCAGTGAACACTGTGCTGATTGAAACCCACTGCTCCTGTTATTTCATGGTTGTAGCACAGTGTAGAACCTGACCTCGATAACCAGTAACATGCATATGGTGACACAGAACAGAGCTCCTGGGACAGAGCAGTTTTAGAGTAGAACATTACTCAATCCAATTATATTTTGGTGACTTATTTCTTGTAGGAGTGGAAATCCAATCTAGGGTAATCATAATCCTTATTTATTATAGAGTTACCTTTTCTCTGTTGTCTATGCTCATCTTTTAATTGTGCTAGTTTGTGCAGGCAGTTTTCTGGCAGCCATGCAAGTCTTAACTTGCATGAATAAATAGCTCCCCTTAAAAACTGACTTAAAAGTCTTCCAGAAAGATGCTCAATTGTAACAATGGGTCAGATGTAATCTGTGGCAGATTTTTCTGAGAAAATGAATCTATCCAAAAAAGCACTAGGTTTATTGAACTTGCTTAAACCATGTTGAAGAAACAGAGCATCATCTTCCTGGTTCTTCAAGTGGTTAAGCAACTGAAATGGGTATTTACTGGTGCGGCTCGAGTTGTTAGATTTGATGTGTTCAGTTCCCATTAACACTCAGGTGTTAAATAGCCTGAACATACTCAAGGATTTCTTTACAGTGATCTAGCCAGCACGAAATGATAGACGTGGGAATATTTTCTTTCCCTATAATAGTTAGCTTCATGAAAAGTGACTTTCTAGATAGCTATGTTGCGACATTTTCAATACAAAACTATTGACTAGAATATTTTTAACTGAGGTTTTCACCAAGTTATGCTCTGTTGATCTTAAATGCAACCTCAGTTCATGGAGGTTTTGCTAGCAAGTGATTTTGCATTTTAAGACTTGGCAAAAGTAAGCTTGAAACAAACATATCATTGGCCTTGTTTCTTTTTCTTGCTACTAATGAGCTGTGTCTTTATTTCAGTTTACTTCTGATAAATTGCGTTGCCAATTAATAATGAAAAATGGCATTCATGAAAATGGTCTCATCTTTTTGTAGCTTTGCTGTTCTTGTAGTTATTATATTACCACAAATACTTTATGCTTATGAGTGACGTGCTCTAAGACACAGCTTTAGTAAATAAATCCACGTTTGTATATTGATGAGTAAATACATGTTCGTGTTTGAAGCAGGAATAACCAAAATGATGGTTTCCCTTGAGAATTATGCTGAGGCCTTTGTGCCGCATGAAGCTGTAGCTCAGCTGAGGCGTGCTCACCTCTAAATTCCTTCTGCCATGATACTGACAGGCAGGTATTCAAAAAGGATTTGTGAAAAACTGTTAAGTTTCAGTGGAGTTTCCTTACAACAGTGTGTGATCTAATGGAGCTGAGGTATGTACTTGTACAGAGCATGGATAAAGGAAGGTGCTAGGGTTTGTGTTACTGGGGTTCTTTGTTCATGTCAAAAACTATTAATGATGATCACACTTTTTCCCACAGGAGATGTGCTTTTACGCAGCACATGAGTGTGCCATACTCATTTCTACTTTCTTTCATGCCCTGGATTCTGGATATTTGTATTCCATATGTGACTGCATGGTTTAAAAAAATAAGTCAAAACTGATTGAAAATGTGGTAGAGCAGTAATACTTAATGTTGCATTTTCATGAAACCAGCCCGCTCTGTGTTAAAGCAATTAAATGCAAACACATACAGATTTCATACAAAAAATTTGGCATTCCTGTTGAGCTAGTAGAGAAATCCAATTGGTGACAATTAGTGATATTAATCTTAACCTGCTCTCTAAAAAGTGAAAGCACACCTTTTTGTGTGTAAACTTGTGTAGTCTTGTGCACTGAAACTGCTTGTTCTCCTCTACTCCATGTAAAATTCACCAGCTGAAACAGGTGTCAGTGTGGTTTACATGACTCGAGATCATTGCTGCTGAATAAACTAGCATGCCCAAATACAGGTATTAAATTTTAAGGTTTTGCACATATACAAGGGACTTTTAAAAAGTGCCTGTGCTTCAGCTGGCAAGTGTTACATTCTCAGTAAAGAACTTTTGTTTGCTTGGCCAGTGCCTGTTTTGCGTGTAGGTGAATTTCCTTGGCACAAAACAAAAAAACAACCAACCCTCCCCCAGAATCCTCAGAAATACCAAAAACCCAACAAAACTAACCCAGCTCTAATCTGTTTAGTCTTAATCGTCACATAGGGTTTTAACTTGTGGTTTTGACCTTTCTATAATGCTTAATTTTATTAGCTAAATTTCTGAAAGCTGGATTTAAGCACTAGAGTAAAATGTTCTTTTCAGAGAACAAGCTTTGTACAGATCTTTTGTACAAAGCTGCCTTGTGATCTTTTCCCTTCTTACTTCAGTGTTTTATACCTCATGTTAATGTATCTGTCTCCTTACCGCATATAGAGTCAATAAAGCAACTCGTGTAGGAACTATTCCTTCTACAACTCAGTTTTAGGTGGTTTCTTCTGTCCTGCAAAGTGGGCAAAATAACTGAGAGAATAAAGCCTTTGTCTTCTAGGATCACAGAGAAAAGGAGACTTGTGTTACTTCTGCAAATACACATTTTGTTTCTTCAGCAGAATAATGAATTAAGATTTTTATTAGCATTTGAGGTTTTTTTCCCCCCAAGTTTGGGACTAGCTTAAGAGTACTTATGGTCCACTAGGTGCTATTCAACAAAAATGTATAAATACTGGATGCTTTGTTTATCCTGTGTGGTTTAAGATTTTTTCAGGGGTTTTAAACTTGCAGGTAGCTGATGAGAACCAGGAAAAGTATATTTCAGAGTGCTAGAACCCATTTAGATGCTAATACTTCTCTTGGGAACAAGTTAGGAGCAAGTCACTATTATACAAGGGAAGGTACAATCTAGCTGTGACTATAGAAGAGGGAAAGTCTTTAATTCACACTAAAACTTCAGTATTAGTATGTAATTTTTCTAACTACTTCTTGGAAAGAGTTTGTGGGAGTCAGGAAGTTAGGGTTCCAGTGCAGAGAGTGCTGCTGAAACCAAGGGGTAAAACGATGAGGAACTGATGTTAGTGCTGGTATCAGAAAGCCTGCAGCTCCACCGCGTGGTGAGTGTCAGCCCGTGGAGGCCTCGGTGAAGTTGTGTTTGGCAGTGAACAAGTTGATCTTTGCCAGTGCTATGTGGAATTTACATGGTTCCACAACTACAAGGTTGTTTTCTTCACTTGCACTACTTTGGGGATTTTGTAATACAAAGATATGGTAACTGGAAAAATAGCACTTGGAACTCTGATTTCAGCAAGGGAAGCAAATTAACCACGTGTTTCCTAAAAGCTTAAAGTCATCTTGTAGTTCTCAGTATTTATTGCTGTAGGAGTAAGGTAGATTACTCTGAAACTCTTGTGCTGTACTAAGGCATTGTCAGGTGACTTCAGTAGCAGGGATGTGTGCACTAGCACATTCACCTGGAGATGACAACATACCAGATCAGTAGAGGCTGTGCCAGGAGTGTAATTTGTTAAATGTGCTGCCCATCAAGCTTCTGCGTCTGCCAGAAAAGCCTTGATTCATGCTGTTCTCGGCGCAGTGCACAGCAGGCCTCCGTGGAGACCTGGCACATCTCATTCTGTAAAAGGACACTGCAACCTAAAAAACCTGTTGGAAAGAATCCACTAGTTAGGGACTTCCTTAACCACAGAATTAGTACAAAGCAGAGTACTTACAAGTGAAGCTCTGCTTATGATACACAGGAAACCCAAAACTAGCAGAAGATACCTTATTTTTTTTTCTACAAGATTTTGACTAAAATTTTAATTTTTTTTATCCTTGACCCTTTTAGCATTTAACCAGATTTAAAGCTGATGCCTGAGTGGTGTGAAAGCAATACAGTTGCTTTTCTGCAATAGTTAGAAGGGATACTGGATGATCTTTCACTAGGTATGTTTGTTACAGAAAGGGCTTTTCCGTAATGCCCTGTGTGCACTTGGTGATGTCAGGCCAGGCTACTGTATAAAACTGAACCACAGGGTAATGAGTGGAAGAAATGTTTTTCTGAAGACATTGCCTTAAGTAACAGCCCATCCAGACCAGTATTAAATGAAGGACTCTTGTTTCAGGAAGGTGAAAGGAAACAGATTATTATGGATTGAGGTCCTGCGAGTACTGAAGAGCAAAATGTAGTGATAGCAGTAGGAAATGTTTTACCATTTCCAGTAACAGATCTTGGCTGAGGAGTCATGCTGTGAAAGGACAGGAAAAGAAAAGCTGCTTGTTTGATATTTCTCAGGTTGGTTTGGTTTATAATTTTTTTTCCTGAAGACTCTGTTTTTAGATTTATTACAGTCTGTGTGTCTTTCAGGCTTAATTTTTAAACGAGGAGCTTCAGAAGTGTTGTCACAGGTATTTTACATTTTTGACATGAACTTTTGTAATGCCCATTCAGGTTTTTAAAGCACCAAGAACATTTATGGTACATCTCAGAACTAGCAGCTTCATCTTCAAGTTCCTTCCAAAACTGAACATGTGGGGCTTCATTAACTTTGTGGAGTCACTAAATTACAAACTAAAGATACCAAGCTGGTGCTCTCTGCAGCTGGATTCGGAGACCCATTGGGAAATGGGTGCTTGACATGACTTCTGTTCAGCTGTTGAAGGTTTGGATGCAGGAACAGGGAACTGCAAAGTCTGTCAGCTTCCCTCCTTGACAGCAGGACCACTGCACTAATTCACAGGGATGTGATATGTGCCAGTGCTGCCTAATGGTTTGACTTTGTCCCAGTGCTACTGTTGTAATTTATCTCTGGCTTGGGCATTAGGATCAGCTGCTTGCCTGTGAGTGCAGCAGTGCATGTTTTGTTAGGTGCACGAGTTAGTAAAAGCGAGTAACGGGATTTTAAAAGCGATTTGCTAGAGTTGGTCATCAATATTTATATAAAGGATTTTCGTGGAAAGTGTTGAGTGGGTTGGAAAGCACTTTTCCTCTGTTCAAGAAATAACGTCATCCTTTTGTACATGAATGCGCTGGGTCGCTCCTTGTGTCTTTTGGCAAGGACAAGACCGTGCATTAGGGTGCTTGTTCTATCAAGGCTGTTTGAACAGTGGTGTCTGAAAATGTCAGTTTAGAATAGGGATGAAGTCTCAGTAAAACATGTGTTTCATGTTTTAAAAATTATGTTTCTGTAAACATTTTCAACTGTTTTATAAATTCCATTGACACAACAAGCAGTTTTTCTTGACAGCTCTGCTCTTGAGATGCCCTTGACAAGAACAGGATTGTAAGTCACACTTCTGGCTGGCAAGTATTCTGCTTTTAGTATTCTAAGACTGTTTTACTTCTAAGATCATGTCAAGCTGCGTTAATCTAAGGATTGGCTTTAAGGTTGTATCGGGAGCAGTTAGAGAAACCCACTTGTTTCTGATGTGAAAACAGTGTACATTTTAATTGGCCTTTTGGTAAGGGAGTTTAGCAACTAAATGTTTGGTTACAGACTGTAATCTTAATGAGTTTTGTTTGTAGGAAGAGTCCTTGTGCACTGGACTTGAACAGGAGCAGCACAAAACTCTGCTTTTGATGGTGCATTTTTAAGCTCTTGACTGTTTTCAGCTATCCTATCAGTTATGTAGTATTTATTTAATCAAAATGATAAATATTAAGGCCTCCTAGTTACCCATGTTAACTGGTTGCATGGCTGTGATTCTCAATTTTACTGTTGTTAAGTTTTAAGAAGTTACAGAGGAAATTTGTTTGCTTACAGTATTTGTGATAGACTTTTCTTCTCATTCCAGATGAGAAGTTAAATATATGGAGCACAAGTAATACTTTAACAGAAGTTTAATAGCCATGGTTACTGTGATTGCTACAACTTGCTCCCTGTCTAAAGATGAAACAGACTGAGATCTGAGCAATTGGTAAAAGTTTTGAAATTGGGGAATCTTGTCTTTTAAATAACTGTATTGCATGGCTGGGGAAAGCAAGGGGAATGCGTTGTCCTGTGATTGGTATATTGCACTATAAATGCCACCTGCTGCCAGCATAACTTGTCCTCACTGAAGTGACATGACCTACATCAGCTCTGAAGACGCCTGCTCTGTGGGATGAGGTAGTAGGTTGTATAGTTTTAGGGTCATACCCACAACTGGGAGATAACTATACAATCTACTGTCTTTCCTAAAGCGGCAGAAAATCAACAGTGGAGACTTTGGTTTTAAGCTCAACGTCAGATTCTACTGAACTTCTGTACTTGTGATGCTTATTTTGGGAGAAAATATTCTGTGCCATGTAATTGTGTCTAGATTTTTCTAATGTTTGAAAAAGCCAAGTTCTAACTCTGCATTAGTTTCTCTAAGAATATATTGATTCCTGTGTGTATGGAAATCAGCTGCAAATTGCCAGTGCTCCAGCTGTTGTGTTGTTTCACATTGTGACTGAAGTACCAAACACCTCTTTGATTGAAACTATGGTTAGATCTTAAAGCTCTTTGCTGAAGTATGTGCTTCTCTGTCAGAGTGAGGTAGTAGATTGTATAGTTGTAGGGTAGTTATTTTACCCTGTTCAGGAGATAACTATACAATCTATTGCCTTCCCTGCGGAGTAAAACAAACCGCGGTCCTTTGCAGTCATTTATGTGTGCACTGAGTAAAAGTAGATCTGTCAGATAAATCTAGGCTTCTAAACTGTCAGAGTAATTGGTGAATTTGCAGGATTAAGTGTCTGTGTGAATGGTGTGACCCCCAGATGATGTATTTGACTAATAGGTGCTGGCCGGATATGGAAAATTTGTGTGTTCCTTGGTGCAGAGTGGAATGCACCAGAGTGAAAATTATTCAAATATAAAAATGCAGATGTCTCAAACTTGTATGTTGGCACTTTAACCGTTTTTGAGACCCCATTTTCTACAATTCATTAAATTCCACGACTCCAACCACTTAGTAAAAGTTGGAGGGAAAACTTACAATTAAACTTTATTAATATCTGTGCTTATTTTTATCCAACTAGCAGGTGAGACTTAAATAATGCAATAAGCATTGAAGTGGCCACAGCTGACCTCTCACCTTTTTGGGGATAAAGTCATGACGTGTGAGCATCCAAGATTCAGAAATGTCATTTTTCACCAGGGGTGATTATTGCTTTTATACATAGACATGTTAAGCTTGCTGTGTTCTTTTTTCCTTCCTGACATCCTAGGTGTACCCAGTCTAACTGCTGCTGCGTCACCAGCTGGCATCTTGACGTAGTAACAAAGAAAAGCATGAGAATACTTTTTGGAATGGGAAGTCTAGCATAGTAGGTCAGAGTGACAGTGGAGCCATTGGTGAGTATTTAAGCCCTGAGCGCTGAAGCTGGTTAACCGCTGTGGTAATGGTGTAAACTGGCAGTACGAGCTTGGGCATACAAGGCAGAAGAGCCAAAGCAGCTGCTAAACTAAACTGACTTCCCAGAGCAGCTGTTAATTAAGAAGAACTGCAGAAAGGAAGCACTGGGCTCCTAGGAAGAGGTAGTAGGTTGCATAGTTTTAGGGCAGGGATTTTGCTCGTAAGGAGGTAACTATACAACCTGCTGCCTTTCTTAGGGCTTTATTATAACACCAGGACTGTTTTGGCTCCATCCTAACCTCTGCAGCTTTGCTACGTGAAGAGAAATGACAAACTAAGCATGTTCAGGCTTAATGAAACTGTACATCAGCAGACTTGGTACCAAACTCAAGCGTAGTACTGGAATTTAGTGTGGTGAAATGCTGCAGTGGAGGCTGCACTTGACAGTTTGGTGACATTGGGTTGTGCAAAGGAAGGGGTTGTGTTTGGAAGGCAACTCCTTCACGCGTGAGCCCATCTTTGGGATGGGAGAGAGGTGGTGTGCACTGCTAATGTTCGTCAAGGTACTATGTACTTAGAAGTAGCTAAAACACATCTCCCTTTTGTTTTGTGCATTTCATGTGGAAAAAATAGTGTTTCCTCCCTGTGGAAGGCTCACTTGACAGCTGGTGGTTTCTCAACAGGTATAGACACTCCTCATAAAAGAAGCTCTTGGTAAGGGATTATTGGTGCTCTGACAGTTCTCAGTCAGTCACAACAAATGATTGCACAGTCTGTGTCATGGGGTTGTGTGTTCAGAAGTTCCCTCTGATGACTGTTTTATATGGAGACTGGGATACAGATGCTTTAATATATTGAGCATCTTGGAGCCTTCACATGTTGGTTTGTACACCAGCCATTATTTAAATTTCTGACAAGAGGGGAGTCCTGCACTATGAGCATGTTAATTGTGCTTGTGTTGAACATCCTGTATGAATTTAAATGTACATGCTTTAGGTAATAAAGTATAGCATCTTGTGCAACTCATAAGGTGAATGGGCTTCATTCCTCCAGAAGGAAATGAATTGTACAAAAAACCACCATTATTGCCCTCCTTATTGACACAAAGTCAAGTCCATACAATAATTCTAGTGATAACTAAAGTTAGCTTTAAGCAACCATGCTGGTGTTAACAAAAACTGGCTCGGCTAAAGAGCTTCATTTTGGGGGGAAGTGTGTGTGTAATCCTTATTTCGCATAATAATAGAATCATTCAGCTTGGAAGGCTCCTGGGATCATAGAGTCCAACCATCAACGCTACTCTACAATTTCATCCCTAAACCAGGTCCCCCAACACTACATCTAAGTGACATTTAAACACATCCAGGACTGGTGACTCAACCACTACCCTGGGCAGCCCATTCCAGTGCTTGACCACTCTTTTCTATGAAGAATTTTTTCCTGATGTCTAATCTAAGCCTACCCTTTTGAAGCTTGAAGCCATTATTTATACCATTGCTGGTAAGTGTGCAGGAACTCTGCTTTCCTGAGCTGAGTGAGTTTAAAATGATGCACAAAAATCTAGACTAAGATATCATTAATCTAAGTAATCACTGTTAGTTGTGATTACATTTATGGACCTTGTGTTTTGCATAAATGCAGCTGATAAGCTGCTAACTGATAAGAATCAGGCAGAGAAACATACCAGAACATTGGAGTTTTGCAGTTCAAAAAACCTTAAATCCTTTAATAAACTTCAACTTCTATAAAAATCCTGTAATAAACTTTAGCTTTTGTAAGGAAAGATGAGAAGAGTGCTTACAAGTGACTAAAATTGTGTGCTGGCCACGCCAACTGCCATGCTCCTGTTGCACCTGACGGGCTTGTAAAGCCCCTTTTGTGAGAGAAAGAACTTGAGTCCTGGGTGAAACTGAGGAGCTGTTCTATGTGAAGTTTGGAGTAATGTGCAAATTTCAGGCTCAATGTGTCTGTTTTCTGCCTTTGTTGCTGTACCATTTGATGCTGCTGGTTTCTTCAACTGCTTCAGCAAGGCAAGCAGATGAAGCTTTTAACTTACTAGTGCCTGAAGTTATCTACATCTTAACATTATTATAACTTCTTTGAAGTTATAAAGCCAAAGCTCCTCTTCAGAGTCCTAACTGTTCCTTAGGCAAAAGTACCTGGATTTGAGGGGTTAATGTCCCTAAGTTCTTTCTCTGTAGGGGTCATAAGCAGGTACCACAGAGAGCCCCTTCGTGTCAGTGCTACCACATCAAGTCTAGTTGCTCTCAGGCAATACTGTAAATGGCCTCAGTCATGTTGTGTTAGAGGAAGGCAGTACTGCTTAGCTACTCTTTTAAATGGTTGCTAACCCTTGGCCCCCATCTTTCCACCACTGATCCTGGCTTTACCTATAGCAGCTACAGGCATATATTTCCTTGTAATTGGAAGCAGCTTGATTAAGTGATAAGGCTCAAAGGAGAAAGGAATTAAGGCTGTGGTTTAGCAGCCTTGTCTCATCAAATTTTTTCTTACCTTGACGTAGCTGTGTGTTCCACCTAATAAATGGCATCTGCTTGGCAAAACTTGGGATTTGTTTGCTTTCTGCCGCATGGATGTTCAGAGGGGTCTGAGGATGAGGTGACAATGTGGCAAGAATCCTTACAATAAAGAAATGATGGTTAAAGAATGCAGAGCAAACAGCATGGAAATGTTTGCAATAACAACAGACATGTTTACCACCCATAGTGAAGTAATTGTGTCATGGTGGTCTTGGAAGCATTCCAGTAGAGCTCCAAAAATAGAACATGGCTGCAGCACAGCTCCACATCCCAGAAGAATTCTTTATGTGTGCAAGAAGGTGTGCTCTGGAATTGTTGCCCTTGTACTGCTTTGTCTTGAGAGCAGGCCTGGAGGAGATAGGAATGGCCATTTTTTCCCCATATGTGGGGCTATGCAGAAGATAAGCGAGCTCCTGGAGAAGAGCTGCCCCCATGGGTACACACAGCAGTTTACCCCCCACATCAAAGAGCATTTTCTACTGAGGTTTTCTAGGCAGGTTAGGGGAGTTACATTCTTACCTATCAGTTTGTGCTTCCGCAGCCAGACTCCAGCCTGTGGGAACAGACAAAAGGAAATTAGTTTGCAGATGTAGAGAGAGATGTTGGCAAGATGCGCACTTAATTTTTCATGTTATATTTAGGTTTCTCAATTGGTCAAATACTGTGATAATTTGAAATGCTGTGTCATCCTCCTGCAAAAAGGCTTATGCTTTGATAACCAGCAGGCTGGACTCAGCAATAGGTTCATACAACTGGTTCATCTTCTGGCGTTACCAAGCGAACTATAGAGTATCTGATATATGGAACAAAATATGGGGGGGGGAAAAGGAAGAAAAGTCTTAGCAACACGGGTCAAAACAGGTAAGTGTGACAGGTTCAAGCAGAGCATCATAGAATGGTTTAGGTTGGGAGGGACCTCAGAGATCATCTAGTTCCAACCCCCTGCCATAGGCAAGGACACCACTTACTAGATCAGGTTGCACAGAGCCACATCCAACCTGACCTTAAACACTGCCAGGGATGGAGCAGCCACAACCTCGCTGGGCAACCTGTTCCAGTGCCTCAGTACCCTCACAGGAGACATTTCTTCCCAAGATCTAATCTAAATGCCTGCTTTCAGCTTTAAACCATCTCCCTTGTCCAATCAGTAGACTGCCTCATAAAAAGTCCCTCTTCCACTTTCCCATAGCCCTTTCGGTACTGGAAAGCTCTATAGGGTCCCCTCAGAGCCTTCTCTTCTCCAGACTGGGTGGCTGCAATTCCCTCAGCTTGTCCATAGCACAGGTGCTCCAGAGTGTTAGTGGTGTCAGCTGAGACTCCCAAATGACAACTGAAGTCTCTCAGTCCTAGAGGGGTCAGCGTATGGTGTGGCCTTCAGATCTCTGCTCAGCTTAAGGAGATTAGATACTTGGGTTTAGGCAAGAAAGCGGGTTTTACCTAATGAGCTTAGCTGTAAATTTAATGAGACAGTTCCGTATAAAGCTGAGTCATGCATGAGAGGAGCTACTTGAAGCATCAGGTGTCACTTGATGTGATGTTGCAATGCAAGAAATCAAATTTGTTCTTATTGCATAGATGGTCTCATTGGGATTTGGGTTTTAGAGTAGTTTGTTTCAGACACTTAAAACCACTACAGCAAAGAGGGCTTCTATGCACCAGAAAATAAGATGTTCTATTTCAGCCTGTTATATTAAAGTGATCTTCAAAATAAAGCTATTAGAAGTTGTGTAATGCAAATAAAGGCTGTATTTTTGGTGTCTGAAAAGGTTCTGTCTGAAACAGGAGAATGTTACTGAAAAAGAGACTTCCTTTGACATTAAGACTGCTCTGTATAAATGGTGTTGAGCTGGTAAGTTAAACCCAGCACAGAATAAAACCAGAGAGGAGGATCAAATGCAATTACAAGCCCCAGTTCTAGAAGGGAGTTTAATGTTCCCTTTATACATTACCTTGTATTTTTATAGACCTTTTAATACATGGCCTTGGAGATACCTGTGGTCCCAGTACTACCAATAGCTACCACAGGTTGTGGAGTGAGAGCAGTAGTAAATCAGTCACAGCATCCCAAAATACTATTGCACATGGAACCTGAGTCACATCTGGAAACTTCAGTGTGTAAGTGGCTCCTCCTGCAGTAGGTCTCTGAAATGATCAGGTATGAGGAAAGAGAGATCTAGTTTGACCTTCCCAAACCCCACAAAGAGAACTGTGTCATAGGAGATTTGTATAGAAATGTGCAGTAGTCATGACTTTGTGGCCTGTTAAGCCATGCCTGATGCTGTTAGTGTCTGCTGCACATGACCAAAGTGCATGTTATGCCAAAACAAGCACAGCCAAAGACTTTCCTCAACACTTGCTTTACAAAAAAGTAGGTCTGAAGCTGTTACTAGACACTGATGTCATGCGATCCTGAGCTGGCATACACTACCCCAGGTGCCTTACAGTACATCCTGTAATGAGAGGGGATGCATCACTGCAGAAGCCGCTGGCCAGACAGACAGTACGAAGCAAGTCTTCCTCCGGTTTGAATAAATGGCCTGTATTTCCTCTCTCTGTTACTGTGCAGCTGCTGTGGACAATACGAGAGCTAGCAGTGACCACTGCAACTGCAGGGCAAATAAGCAAAGTCAGCACATCCAACTAACCTCGCTCTCTGTTCTAGTGGTGAACAGGACTGGTAAGGAGACATCTGGAGTCCTGTGTCCAGTCCTGGGCTCCCTGGTTCAATAAGGACAGGGAATGGCAGGGTAGATTTAAATTGGATCTTAGGAAATAATTTCTTTAGCATGAAGTGGTGAAATACTGGAACAGATTGCCCAGAGGGGTGGTAGAAGCGCCATCCCTGAAGGCATTCAGTGTCAGGCTTGATGGTGTTCTGAGCAACCTGATCTAGTTAAAGATGTCCCTGCTCACTGCAGGGGGGTTGGGCTAGATGGCCTTTAAAGGTTCCTTCCAGCCCAATACATTCTCTGATTTTCCAATTGCATGATTCTGAACTGCTGGAGAGGGTACATCAAAGGGCTGTGAAGGTTCTGAAAGGGCTGGAGCATGTATTTTATGAGGAAAGGCTAGGAGACCTGGGGTTGTTCAGCTTGAAGAAGAGCAGGCTGAGAGGGGATCTGAACAGTGCTGAACAATAGCTAAAGTATGGGAGTCGGTAGGATGGGGCCAGACTCTTCTCAGTGGTGCCCAGTGACTGGACAGGGGGAACGGGCACAAACTGGAACATGGGAAGTTCTACCTGAATATGAAAACATGATAAACTTGGCACAGGCTGCCCAGAGAAGTTGTGAAGTCTCTGTGGAGACATTCCAAACCCACTTGGACAAGATCCTGTGTAACCTGCTCTGGGTGACCCTGCTTTAACAGGTGCTTGGACTGGATGGTCTCCAGAGGTGCCCTCCAACCTCACCAATCTGTGATTTGGTGAACACTATTGCTACTACTCCTTGCTCTACATGATTCCACTTCTGTACTTGCTGTAGCACTGGAGGTGCTGGTCTGATATGATGGTCTAGCACTGGTTCATATATGGCATTTCTGGTGCTTTAACAAGTGGAAGAGCTCCATCAAATCTAATCAGACCAATCATAGAATCATAACGGATTGGAAGGGACCTCAAAAGATCATCTAGTCCAATCCGCCTGCAACAGCAGGATCACC
>JAOXOE010000745.1:3917444-3938820 GCA_028565055.1 Phoeniculus purpureus | reverse complement strand
GTCTTGAATATCTCCAGTGAAGGAGACTCCACAACCACCCTGGGCAGCCTGTTCCAGTGCTCCATCACCCTTACTGTCAAAGGAAGTCTCTTTTTCAGTAACATTCTCCTATTTCAGACAGAACCTTTTCAGGGGAAAACCCATACAAGGAAGTAAAACAGTTGGAGCATTAAGCATGAGAATAACTGATGACCAAGCAGTGTGAAATAACTGGGATATATGAGTAGCTTACGGATGTAAATGCAGGAAAGATGACTGGGGTTAGGATGCTTACTGTTAAAAAGTTTCAGCTCACTGCCACAACAATTTACGTGAAGTGTGTAAAACTCTGCTGTAGAGAGACTTTAAATGGACGAATTGCCAACAAGCACCTCTGGAAATCAGGCCTTTGACAGGAACTGGCCAGTTTAAACCCCATTCTAGCTGAAGTCACTGGAAACCCTTCCCTTAATCTCAGAGCAGGCAGGATTTAACTTAGAGCTCAAGTAAATTTTTTACACAAATGGCTGAAATAAGGTGACGTGCTTGCTCATGCTGCGATAATTACTAGATAGAGCAGTTAACAGGCACTAGTAACTTGTTTAGTTATTTAAAAATCTCACAGCTAGGAAAGACTTGTGGCTTCCTGGGTGGGGAGCCAGACTACGTGAAGGTGGTGGTGTGGGGAAAAGCAAGGGGATTTTTTGTTCTTGCTAAAATACCCATTTTCTGTTCTCCATTTTACCCCTGGTGGGAGCCATGCCCCCACAGGATTGCTGTGACTCAGTGTGTGCCATTGTGGTTGGGAAATCCTGAAACGTGGCCAGGGAACTCCTTTCACAGATTACCTTGGTAAAGAAGAAAGATATCTGCTGTATTGCTCACCCTTCCAGTCTCATTCAGTGACTGCAGGTCACTGTAGTTCTAATAGGAGCAATACAAGAGTTCTCCTTTCCACATCTCTTAAGATACAGAAACTCAGAATTCCCTTCCCAACCCCCCTCTACTTCCTTTTCTGCGGTTTGGGGAGCAGCACTGAGGTTCTGCAAGATTCAGAGGCCATTTCTGGACTGACCCGTAGCTCGGCTGTGCACAAACCTTTCTGCCTTCTCTGCCAATTCATGTCACTGTTGACTCTCAGATGGGTTTATCAGGTGTTTTAAGCCTGTGATTATATGCAGCCAAAGCTAAGCTGTTCTTGAATAGTTTTTATTAGTTCTAGGGTGACCAGTGTCAGTGCCAGTGTTCAGGAACTAATGTCAAACACTGAAAAGTCTGAAGTGCTGCTCAGCAAATCACAGAATGGCTCAGGTTAGATGGGACCTTAGTGATCATCTACTCTAACTCCCTGCCATGGGCAGCAACACCTCTCAACCACACTTGGTTGCTCAAGGCCTCATCCAAGCTGGTCTTGAACACCTCCACAGAGGGCACATCCTCACTGTCTCCAGGCAATCTACCCCAGAGTCTCTCTACCCTTGTACTGAAGAACTTCTTCCTAAGATCTAGTCTGAACCTCCTTTCTTTCCGTTTCAAATCATTTCCCCTTGTTCTATTCCTAAATCCCCTTTGAAAAGTCTGTCTCCAGCTTTCCCGAAGGTTCCCTTCAGGTATTGGAAGGCAGCTATAAGGTCCCCCTGGAGTCTTCCCTAGGCTGAACAACCCTGGTTCCCTCAGCCTGTCCTCATAGTAGAGGTTCTTCAGCCCTTGGATCATCTTTATGGCCTCCTCTGGACTTGCTCAAACAGTTCTATGTCCTTCTTAAGTTGAGGACACCAGAACTGGACACAGATACAATGCCCAGTGGTTTTTCCTACATGGAATAGATTCTGTTAAAAAATAAAGTAGAGGGTGGTGCAGGACAGATTCAGGCCTTAGATGTCATGTGTGAGGGAAAAGAAAAATACCTTTTTCTCACCTCATGCCCATTCCAGGCTGTAGCTGGGCCAGTAGTAGCTGCAGTTCCAGCCATTAACTTTGCAGCACCAAGAAGCTCATTGTCTGACAGATAAGCCTTGACAACTGGTTTTCCTACCATAACATGAATGGTTAGAAAACAAAACCCCCTTAAACAGAACCAAAAGGCTTGATCCTCTACAGCAAACTGGGGGGGGGCTCACAGAACACAGCAAACCCACCATGTCCTTCAGACAGCCTACTACCACCTAGTATCAAGTAACTGTCTGCAGGGCAATTTCCACCTTGGACTGCTGTGTAGTAAGTGATGGGCAACTGCGATTTTACTGTAGGTTCAAGAAACAAATGTGCATTATGAATACATAGGTAACGGGTTGCTGCACAGATACCACCTAAGTATTTCCTCCAATTGGCTTCTGGGCAGAGAAAACGAGAAAAAGACTTGAAAAATGACGGCCTTTCTTCACCACCCTGGATGACCTAACAAGACACGCCGACGAGATAAGGTTCTGCGTCATCGTCTTTTATGTAAATTCTTTCTTTAGGGCTGGTATGGGAGTGTTACATTCAGCCACTTCATAAAGAAAACCAGACAGAGAGCTCTATTTTTAGTCTCCTGAGAATATACTGCACACAGACCAATTTTTCCAGAGGTGATTCTCTGTGTTTCCACATTTCTGCTCATGCACAGTAAAGCTTGTCCAAGAAAGCCCACTCTGGCTTTGCACCCTGAATTCACGCGACACTTGCTTACAAACCTTTCAAAGTGCTGCATCCGATACCTAACACAACATTTATAGGCAGCTTCTTTGAAGTTGCGTCTTTGGGAGCTTCAGCAAAACTCAACTAATGCCAGCTAAGTACTTAGAAAACTGTTACCTACTACAAGTAACCAAAAAACCCCACAAAACCCTAACCCAAAGCCCCACCTTCTGTTTACCGCCTAAGCCTAGACCACGGTGAACATACTCTCCCAGTTCCCTTCCCTCTGGTGTTTAGATGCTTTACTGGACATAACATTCACGGGGTTTGTTACTGCTTGGGTAGTTGGAGGCACTGTCCAACTTGGCTGATCGTCAGGGACGCTTTTCATTGTGCAGTGATCAAAACCTAAACAAAGCTATTCAAGAGCTACATGGGGAGTAGGTTCAGGGTAGCACTGTGGAACCACACTAATCTGATGCTGAGACCTTGGGCACCAAAACCAGGCTCCCCTGCCTAGCAACTGCGCTGTGAAGTTTTGCTACAGAACTCTTGAGCCAAAAAAGGACCAAAAAAGAGGGAATTGGGGGAATGCTGCAGCCAACTCAGTATACAGGTCGTGTTAGTACACCATTGAGCGACCGGCTGTAAGACGACCATCATGTACAAAATTAATTTGGCATTAAAAACAGTATCACCAGCCAGAAGGAACCACTTCTGTCCCATGAATTGACCACTGGTCACCAGGCACAGCAGGTCACATCACTGTTTGGGGTTTTTCATACCTCCTCAGGGGTCACTGGCTGCTAATAGCTGCAGGACAGTTCCTCAGACTCCCTAAGGAATGTGTTACCCGTGTGTTTTGGCTGGTACCTCTGCAGTGGTTTGTACATGTGTGAACACTGGGTGTACTGGTCGTCGTTTCTTGATACTGAAAGTTATACGCCCGTGTTTGGAGACAGGTATCGTGCTCCCTCCACCCAGATGTGACCGGCTCACAGGAAGAGTGTTCTGCTGTGAGTGTACTGATAGGGTGACATTAAAGCACTCTGCCCGGGTCAGTTTGGTAAAATACGATCTAATACACTGGGTGAGTTTGGCTGTGGGAGATTGAACAGGCACAGGCTGAAGGCAACCAGAGCACACACATCTTTGTGCTGCCACACAGGAGTGCGATGACTGTGTGGGTGCTCAGCATCCCTAAGGAGCTCTCTGGTTTAAAACAGGGGTCAGCTGAAAGAGCAGAAGGGGTGAGTTCAGTGGGACCACAGTTCCCCACAGCACCACACTGTACTGGGGACTACAGCTAACTTGCTCTCCTGGAAAAGGTCGCAGGACCAGTTGCAACAGTTGCACCCTCAGTGTACAAAGGAATGAAATACAAAGTTGGTGAGTTTTTCATCCCTTATTTTTTCTGTCCCTAGAGGACCTTTGCTCAAGGCTTTGATTGCCTTCAAAGCACCTACAGTTAAAAAAAAAAAAAAAATAGATCGAATGAACTTGGTGGTCACAGCTTGACACCAAACCACCATCAGGTTCTCCACGTCTTAGTTAAAAGCAGCACTTAGCATAACATTTCCCTGCTAACAGGCATTTTCCATCTTACCTGGAAGTTACAGACCCAAAGATCTTACTGATCTCACTGATAGGTTGCTGGACCTCTGAGATGGGAGATGTGATGGATGCATTTATTTGGTGATCTTGCAGCCAGCAGGGTTGTAGAGCTGTGGGGGGGCTGTTTCAGCATGGCGAGAGGAGGCATCAAAACTAGCAGCACCATCAGCAGTCTTGGCCTGGAGGGTGTCACGGTTGCAGCTCAGTACTGTCCCTGGTCTGCTGAAAAACAGCTGTTGCCCAAGTTCCTGGTCTGCCGTTTTGACCTGGGTTTCATCCAGCTTCTGTATCCTGAGAAAGAACCCAAGATCAGACAATTACAAGTCGGGGGTGGAATATTTCCCTGCTATCAAATGAGGCTGCTTGCACCCAAACCGGGAAGCACAGGGTGTACAGGCAGACCTTGACAAGCAGGTTGGCAGGAAAAGCAGAGCCCAGGTCTCCCGAGTGGTAATCCTGCCTGTGGGGCATGTTCCTTTCCCTGCAGCCTTTGGGCCATGCAGAACTCATGTTAAAGCCTGCACAGGTTATACTTTTCATGTTCAGTAAAATTGGACTCAATTTGTGCCAAAACCTTCCAGGATTCTCCCTCCCCTGTCTCCCGCCATGAGTTATGTTTCCTTGACAAACCACAACCCTCTCTAAGTACCTTAGAAATGCACTATAAGCATTAAGCCAGCGCTAGACAATAATAAATGAGGTAAAGTTACACGCCAGGATGTGCCGGTGATAATGTTTTCCACTGAAGACAGAAGCAGTGAAATTTTCCAGCATAACGACAGCAGCACCATTACCCCCTGCCCCACGAGAAGTGCCGGCAGACTCCCCCATACCAGCCCGCTTCTGTGTGGCCCTGCAAACCCTCACCCGGCTGATAGTGCCCCATAGGTACTTGTGCAGAGCATCAAGGCTGGCTGGCCTGGCGGTGGCTGACCTTTAAAGCTATCTTGCCTTGTCTGCGTGCCCAAGAGGAAATCACATGTGTGGCACAAGCCTGACCCAGGAATATTGCAGAGAGTAGGATATTTTGTGTGAATAAGGAAGGGCAGGGTCTGCAAGATGAATCACCGAAACAATAATTATCCTGAGGAAAAACCTTGGAGGGTGGATTAGCCATGATAACTGCCCTTTCAAGGTAACAACAATGCGAGCCGTCAGCTCTTCTCAGCGGCGAGGGGCAGAAAAGGCTTTAGCACAAAGCACAAAAAAGAAACGTGATGGAAGGAGAGACCTGCCAAGGGGGCACTCTTCACATCCCAGCTGCTCCAGTCTCGGGCCACGATTGTTATACAATCTGCCACAAGAATTGCTCCCCACATTATTTTTAGCACCCCAGTAGCTTTCAGTGAAAATAAATAACGGGACAGACAGTTGCTCAGAAAGACAGGAAATAAACTTTGGAAACTATTTAGCTTTTGGCTACAGAGAGCAGCTGAACTACACAGTTCCTGAGTGCACACGACAGCCTCAGATAAGATGAAGTCCCAATAAGACTTTTCTTTTCTCTGATCAGCCCAGTTAGAACGTATCAGTCAGTGGTTGGTGGTTGCTCCACATCTGGACCACTGCATGGCTGGTACCCACTTCCCATGGCTGTATCACACACCACTGCCTGTGCAGGCATAGAGTCGGCAGCCAGCAAGTCCCACCAGCAGTAGCTGCAGTGCCTGTGCCCTGCCTGACCCTGACCCATAACATATCGGGGGGATGTGCTCCCTCCTTCCTCGGCCCAGACCAGCGGCTGTGGCCATGCTGATGCTTGCCTTTGGCACAGAAGCAATAATGCCTTCCAAAGAATGGCAGAATCATCAAGGTTGGAAACAATCTTCAAGATCATCAAGTCCAACCATCTGTCCTCCAACCACTGAACCGTCTCCTGAAACACCCTGTCTGCCTGTCTGTTGAACCCCTCCAGGGATGATGCCTCTACCTTCTCCGCAGGCAGCCTGTTTCCTAGAACAGTGGGGAGGCCTTGGAAAAGTGCACATGGCACTTAAGCTACTCAGAGGCGCTTCAAGCATCCCAAAGACAAGCAGAGGCATAGTGGCAGCGAGGGATACAGGACGTGACCTCCTACCTGAGATGGGAAGAGGTGGTAGCACCTCTAGCTGCTGCAGAGCCAGGGTGAGGAGCAGGCAAACTTTTATTAATAGTAATCTGCTTCTAACCAAACCTTCACTGCACTGAAGGAGGACAAAGAAAGGGCCTAATTCTGTCTTCCAGCTGAAACAATATTCAAGTTGGTGGGCCAGCCTTGCCTTCAGCCTTGGCTCCCTTAGCTACCTGCCCCTACCTGCTGTGTTGCCAACCAGAGCTGATCTCTGAGAGGACACAGTATTTTGCTGCCTTTCAGTTTTTCAACCAGCTGTCTCCCTCGAGTCTGCTCTTAATATCAGAGATGCCACAGCCTTGTCTATGCTTCATCCCCATCTGCCCCCTGAGCTGGGGAAAGCTTTGGTGTGACTTCTGCAGACACTGCCTGGCACAGATGCCTGACCAGTGATTCTCAGGGCCAGAGCTGGAGTGGCAAAAGCCATCCAGGGTCACTCAATCTCTGTGCTGCACCTGAACCTAAAAGCTCACTGCATTGATGCTGTTTGGTGGAAATAAATCAGAATCTGGAAGATGAAACTGCAGGAATCCTCTCTGCAGAGGCCTCACCTGCTCATGCATGTTCTTCACCAGGCACAGGAGAGGTTCTACCTTGCATGCAGCCTGTGCTTGTGAGGAAAGTGCTGTCAGACTTATCCCAGCGTTTGCTGAGGAAAGACTCTTCCTGCCCTTCTCCAAGCCCACTGAACAGCTGCCAGCAGTGAATGCCACAACAGGCACGAAAAGTGAAACCACAGCACTAGAGGGGAGAGAAAACCTGGAGGAGAAGGTGCTTCTCGGATGCTGCTCTTTTGCTTAGATTGAGGGCTCGAGCTTACAGCCACTGCAAAATTCTTGTGCCCTTTGCAATCTGTGGAGTGACTTTAATAATAAGAATTAATTCAATTAAAGCATTTCCTTGTTCTGATGTTCTGTGGATGCCTTTCCACCTCGCTGCTCCCAAGAGGGTAAATATGACGGTTGCAAATTACTGTTACTAAAACTATTATCAGTTTTATGTATTTCTGCACTGGTTCCTTCCAACTAGCCAGGCAGCATCATCTCACTTCTCCCCATGAGCCTTCCCTGGACATCTTGGATGTCTGTTGTTGAGAGGTGGGTCTATCAGCACTGGAAGAGTTGTCTGGGGGTAAGGTGAGGTCAAATTGCTTAAACACCCTACTGTTTGATTTGCTTGTTTAGCTGTACATGGGATTCCCTTCCCTCTGTTTTTGATGTACGGTTTAACAAAATGATTTTCGTAGCTTTATGACCCCAAAATACGAAAAACCACCGTTGGCCACAGCCCTTCAGCTTGGGCTCAGTCATACCTCACTCAGTGACAGAGAGAGTAAAACACGTTATCAATTTGAACAGATCAGCTTCCTTTATGGTGGAGTTGTTTTCAGAGTGCCGTGATGTGTGTAACAAAAGCCAAAGATATAAATGATCAACTGGAAGCCTGAATTAATTTTTCCTCGTGTCTAAATTAGGAGAGTGAGTAATTGCCGCAGCAATCGCCAGCAGAGCCTGTTTATCAATGCCAGTGAATAATTGGCTATTAAACAATAGTGCACTTTGCCTTTGAAAATCCACAACACTCTAACAGGAAGCGCACTGCCAGTTTTATATTAGCCTGCTGATGGATGAGAGGAGTGGCAGCATTACGAACACGCTTGGGGGAGAAGCTTTCTGACGTGTCTTCCCCCAAAGCATCCCTATGCCTGAAGAGTTACCCTTGCCACAAGGATAAGCATGCACTGGGCTTAGATTACAGCATCTGAAGTCACAGGGCCAAAATAGCACAAACCTAATTCTGTAATCAATCACCGCTGATTGCGGGCAGCCGAACGCTGTACCTAGAAACCATAGCAGGAGCTGCCTCTTGTTTTCTGTTTTCGTCCATGTGCCTGTCTGCCACCCAGCTATTGCTCTGACCTCACCCTTTGTTCACAGCAGCATCTGGCCCTGTTATCTTCCCTCCCATTTTCCAAGCCAAGCCTATCCTCTTCCCACCGTGCTCCTCATCCTTTCCTTTGACAACTCTGGATCAAGTCCCTGTCCTCCTAGCACACCACCCTCTCCACTTAACTGCACTGACTCCTCACCTCCACATGTAGTGCCACCACTTCGTTTCTTTCCCCTTGTGGCTGTTTCTGGGCTCTCTGTGCTCACTCCAGGCATCCACAGCTCCTCTAGCTCTCAGGGCCTCACCTGTGCTCCCTCCATCTTCTGTGCATCTTCCTTTCTCTGAGCCTCCTGACCGGGTGCAAACAGTCAGGAATCACTCCTGCTCCTGCTGCTTCTAAGCCCTTTATCTTGCCCAGCATCTCCCCATCTTCCTCCAGGTTTGATTCAAGGCTCTTTTTCCTCCTCCCAGATTCCCACTTCTACTCTTGGTGGTATCAGATCTGACTTGACAACCCAGTCAGTTTCTTACACTGGCAACTCCATAACCTTGTGCTCTCAATTGATCTGCAGCTCTTACTCAACTCTCTTGGTCACTCTGAAGTGGTTAACCTTTTCACTTAGCACTGACTGCTCTTCCTTAGGTCTCCTCTGTGCAAATGCCCCCTCTGGTCACTGCTCAGCCAGATAATTAAATTAGTTTTGTTTCCTCATCTGTTTGCAGACCTCTTCTCCCTGTTCTTTTCTCAATTTGAAAATTGCTCTTTTGCTTTCAGGCTTCATTTCAGCCCAGTCTAAATGCCTTCCCAGACTCTGGCCTACTGACTTCATTCCACCTTTGTTTTTAAGCCCTAAAGCTATGAATACAGCAGCAAATTCCGTCTACCTCTTCATGCCGTCACCTTCCCAACTAAGCAGCTCTAAGAGCCAGCTGAACCTGAAGAAGGATCTGTGCAACTCTGACTGATGCAACTTCTCACTCCTCAACAACTTTCCTCTCCTGGGATCCCTCTTCTCCCAGAAAACATGGGCTGACTGATTTTCCTCATCTGTGTGGAAGAACACTGGTCTGTTCCTTCTTCAATGGCACCTTCATGCCATCTCATTTTCTTTCAACCCTTTTAATTCTAATTATCATTCACTCCCCTCATTTAACCTTGAAATTGGTGATTTCCTTTAGCATCTCATTTCTAAGATATACCAGACGTCCTTGATTTCTTTCATCCCATAGCTCACTGTTGTTTATACTATCCTGGTTACTCCAACTGTTCCTGCTCCTCGTATCTTACAGAAACTTCTCTGCTTGAGGTCTCTCCTTACCAGGATTTCAGTCATACACTTCTTTATCTTTTTAATTTAGTTTTAGCACTATTGACCACAGTCTTCTTGAGGTCTTGGTCTCTGGATTCAGTGCTCTTCCCTCTCTGCCTCCCAACACTCATTCAGCACATTTGCTAAGTAGCCTTGAACAGGTCTTGCTCTCTTTTCTCCTATCGTCTAATTTCCAGGAGAAAAACATCCACCAAACAACCAACCAAAAAACCCAGACTCAACTCCATGCACAGACTCAATGACCACCTCCACAGAGGTACCTTCCACTTTACTTCTCAGATCTGAAGCTGTCCCTGCTATCCAAATGAAGAGTAAATAATAAAAGACATTTCTGCCAGATCATCCCTTTATCAGATAAACTTTTAACTCGGTTCCTCCTGGCTAAAGCAAGTCACCTGCTCACACCCCCATAAATCCCCACTTACCTTCACTCCTGACAGTATGGCTCTGTGTGTCAGTCACCTGCAACACATCATGGCCTCTGATCTCTCTCCTAATGCCAGTTTATGTGTCTTCTCCTTCAAATGAGGTTTACTTCTCTTGGAGCTTTTCTGCATTGGATGCTAAGATCGAACAGCTTTTCCAATGATTCCCTCAGTCGAACTCTCACCATCTCATGTCTCTATTAGACGGTTTTACTCTTGCTTTGCTCACAGCACTCCAGCTCTGCTGCAGAGTTAGCCACTGCCATTTTGACATACACTCCTTTCACATCCCTCTTGTGGCACCTCCTCTTTATCATCAAGCAGAAGTCACCTGAGTTTGCTTTCAGGGGTCTTCATGGCATGGTGGTGTTCACTAATAAGCAGCTGTTCTGTGGCTGTTCCACTGCGATGGTCTTTATCCCTCACCGTTGTGTTTCCAAGGAAGCACCTTTCCTCTTTCTGGATGCAAATTCCCACTTGAATCTCCTTGTGAATGTGAAAAGCATGCAAAAGCATTTCACTCTTCTCCTGCAGCCACAGCAGCTGCTCACCATACTGATGAATATGGTTTGCCTTTTACTCTCATATCTTCCACCTGTGTTCTCTACCTACCTAATGACGGAGGTTTGTGACAAGGCAGGTTTTTTCCTCATTTGTAGATGACAGTGCAGAAGGGCAACCTACTGAATAGATAGCACCACACGATTAGCGAGAAGTCCTGGCTTGCTAAGCACAGCAACCTGTAGGAGGTGGGATTAGCAGAGTCTTCCACCACCACACATCCGCTTTCAAACATATAAACCCCCCCAGGGACCCTCCCAGAGACCTTCCCTCTGCTCAGCTACAATGCTGACACCTTTTAAAAGGGCCCTCACTCTCTGGTCCACGAAAAGATAATTTCACAGGAGCACAGACTTCTGAGAAACCTAAAGGGTTTGTGCATGCGCTCACAGAACCATGCAGGTTGGAAACAGCCTTCAAGACCATTTTGTCCAATCATTAATCTAATGGCGGTTCTTGGGTGCCCAGTGATAGGACAAGGGGTGACTGGGCAGAAATTGGAACAGAGGAGACTCAGTCTGGACATAAAGAGAAAATTTTTGTATGGTGAGGGTAACAGCACTGGAACAGCCTGTCCAGAGAGGCTATGGAGTCTCTGTCCCTGAAGACAAAGACAGAAGATCCACCTGGACATGTTGCTGTGTGATCTGCTCTAGAACCTGCTCTAGCAGGTGTTGGACTAGATGATCTCCACCTGTCCCTTTTAATCCTATAATTAATTTAATCCTTTTAATTCTATAACTCAACCCAGCCAACCACTAAACTATGTCATAGAATTGTTCAGGTTGGAAAACACCCTTGAGAACATCAAGTCCAACCACTTACCTAACTCTACCAAGGTCACCACTAGACCAGATCTCAAATGACCCCATCTAAACAGCCTTTAAACACTTCCAGGGATGTTGTCTCAAGCACCTCCCTGGGCAGCCTGTTCCAACCCCTGACCACTCTTTCAATGAAAATTTTTTTTCTGATCTTCAGCATAACCCTTCCCTGGCACAGCTTGAGCCCTTCCCTCTTGTTCTGTCACTAATGACCTGTGAGAAGAGACCAGCACCCACCTCTCTACAGTGTCCCTTCAGGTAGTTGTGGAGAGTCATAAGATCTCCCCTTAGCCTCCTCTTCCTCAGACTAAATGGTCCCAGCTCCCTCATCTGCTCCTTATAGGGCTTGTTGCTTAGTCCCTAAGCACCATATCTACACTACTTTTACAAACCCTATGGCTATGGCCCCCAAATGCTTCCCAGGAATACTTCAGGAAAGGCTGACTTTCTTGGTGTCTTCTCATGCTTTCCCTTCTGATGAGCAGCACAGCAAACTCCATACTGACATTAGCACCCACACAAGCAGAGCAGTGAGACCACAACTGGAAAGCTGTTTTCACCTGTGCTACACGTTAAAGGCTACTTCTGGATGTCCCTCCTAGCTCACAGAGCACACACCAAATATTTTGCTTATCCTCCACAACAGTCTCTGATAGCCTTAGAGGAAAAATTAGAAGAACTAACAGTTGTGGCAGATGGACACTAGAACTAACAATGAACATGCTGGGTGACCTGCGCAGGAGCTGCAGCAGGAGAGCACAGCACTGTTGCTAGCGAAGCATAATGAATCATACAATGTATTGGGTTGGAAGGGACCTCCAAATGTCATCTAGTCCAACCCAACAACAAGCAGGGCCATCTTTAACTAGAACAGATTCTCCAGAGCCACATCCAGCCTGACCTTGAATGTTTCCAAGCCTCCACCACCTGCCTAGGCAGCCTGTTCCAGAGATCCACCATACTCAGATTGAAAAACTTTTTCCTCATGTCCAGCCTAAATCTACTCTTTTCCAGCCTAAACCCATGACCTCTTTTCCTATTGCTCCCTGCTCTTGTCAACAGTCTTCTCCAGCCTTCTGACAGACCCCTTTCAAGGACTGGAAGGTTGCTGTAAGGTCCCCCTGAAGTCTTCTCCTCTCCAGGCTGAACAACCCCATCGATCTCAGGTTGTCTTCATAAGAGAGGTGCCTGATGCTGAGTATATTTCTCTGGCTTAAGTCAGCAAGGTCTTAGCCAGAACAATCCAAAGCCACTAAATCCTTAGCCCAGACTGCCCCCCCCCAACCCACCTCTAACCCCTATGATGCTGTACTGATTTGCCTCCATGTTACTTTTTCTCCGTGGTACAAAGTACCTGCTAGGACTCAGTCACGTTGTCCTCTCTCTTGTTAGACCTCAAAAGAGAGTACAACTGTGTATTTCATACCTGGGATGCATTTACTCCACGATGGCTGGAATTGTGTACCTGAAGGGCTGCACGGCTCACCCTGCAGTTGTTAACAGGCCCCATAGTGAACAGATGTGCTTTAAGTGGCTGGGCAAGCAACCTGCCCGCAAACACGAATTAGCTTAGTCGGGTGCTTTCTGCAAGCACGTTTTTGAGAGATCAGCTAATATCGTTTACATAATGCTAAACTAAAGATGGAACGCCAGACTGCTTTCCCTTAAATCTTGACACAAAACCTATCCCTGCTTAGGTAGAGTTCCTGGCTTTGCAAGGAGATAGGAAATTGTTGATAAGACTCCGATATCCACAATACAACACCCTTCCCTAAGGTTCACAGGATTCCTCCACAGACATCTTCTATTAGCAAAGGCCATTTGAAAAAAACTTTGCTGGAAAACAAAATCTGCTTCGGTACTTTTCCATTATTTATCCCTCTATTATTTTAACCAGCAGTGCCTTTTTAAGGGCAGTTTTATGGCTGCGGTTCAGGCGATGGCTGAAATGAAAGGACAGTATTTCATAAAGCGTACGTGTCTCGCTTGTAAGTCTCTCTCACACCATGATATCACTGTGGCCTCATGCATTTCTAGTGAGACCTTGACACCAGCCTTGGAAAAGTGTCTCTGAAATCTTTCAATAGAAAGCAAAAAGGGAAGCTTCAGTTCGGAAAAAGGCCGGGTTTGAGTTCTATTTTAACAGTAGCTAGAATTACAGCAGCACTAATCTCATCAATAGGAGTAATAGTCTCAAAATATCTTCTGTTGATTGCCAGATTTGTCCAAGGTTAATCTTCATAGGAACAAAACGTAGACCTGTATCTTCCCGTGCCTTCCTCCCCATCATTCCACCTTCTCCACCCTTTCTCTCCTTCCTGCCATGCACACGAGTTTGCTTCCCCTGATCTCCACATGATTTCCTCGTGCTGTTTGTTACCCCTTCCTATACACAATTTTGTGACTCCGCCCTGCACACATTCAGGGAACAGACACCACCCTTGTTGTCCACGCTGCTGTCCCCCACCCAGTCACACATGCTATCTGCTTTGCACATCACTGTGCACAGTCCATTCCAGTCCATTTGCCAAGCCAAGAGCCCACATCACTTCGGCAGTGGCTGGTGTTAAGCACAGCTCTTTGCTTCATCCTTCTCCTCACTCCCTGCCTCAGTGCTGGGAGTAAATATCAGAGTTCAGCATATTCTATGTCAAAACACTAATACCCAGCCCACGCACCAGCAGCACTCCTGCATTCAACACCAGTTGGCCATGGCTAGCAGCAGTGCAGGTTCCACATCCAGCTTTGCAGCCCAACTCTCTCACCTCTTCACACACCCTATTGCTACTCACTTCGCCTGTAGACTTGGATAAGATCTGACAGCTTTGGAAAGGTCTTAATTGAACAGCATTGATAGCTCTGTGGTTCTTACACTGCCTGGAAGACTGTGTCAAGTTTTCTGGATCAAATCCACTGTGTTTGAGGCCTTTCCTTGGTAACAAATAATCTGTCTTGTCAGTTTGTCTTTTCACCTCTGTGCCCACTAATAAATGTGCAAAGGAAATGTCACTTGTTTGTATTTTTTATAATAAAGGCAAAAATAGTATTTTCCTAAGTGTGTGCTGTGATAACCTAGGAATATTAATTCCTCAAAATATTCCCCAGAGTGCTTGTAGTGAGTAACTTATCACAGTGTCACACAGTATCACAGTATTACCAGGGTTGGAAGGGACCTAATAGATCATCAAGTCCAACCCTTACCACAGAGCTCAAGGCTAGACCATGATGGGGTGAAACCAGAAAAGTCTCTCAAAGAAGCTGTGCAGGAAAAAAGGAAGGAAAAAAGTGCAGACGAGCAGCACCTCTGCAAACAAATAGTTGTGTTTACACCTGTTGGGATAAAAGGTAAAAAGAGGGGGAAAAGGAGTCATTGTAGAACTGGAGGTCTCTGCCTAATGGGCACCTGATAACGCTTGCGTGTCGCTTGAGGGAACAGGAAATGCAGACAAGCAGCCCAGAACAACTTAAAAAGTTCTGCTTCTCTGATTCTGCTCTTGATGTAAGGATTACAGTTTGAGAGAGCAACTTACTTGTTGTACATTAATCATTAGCTCCTTCTCTGGTATGTGCAGGGTCCAAACTCCAAGCAGTCAAGATGGTACCCAGGGGGTGTGAGATGCAGCCCTAGGCAGGGTTAAGCCTGATCCCATTTTGGCGTAGAGCCCAAGCCCCAGGTCTGGTGTGTGCACACATTTGTCTGCACAAGCCTGGGAAGCAGCAGTGAGTTACCTCCTCAAGACAGCGCAGAGAAAAGAGCAGTTTTCAAACAGTATGTGAATAATCTCCAAGTTCTACCTCTTGGGTATTTTAACACCCAATGGAGTCTTCACATGGGGAGACTTGAGACTCCAAACCTATAATTTTGCCTCATTTCAGGCTTAGAGCATACATCGGTTCTGATGTGAAGTGTCCCTTTATAGAATCAGAGAATCTTTGGCTGGAAAAGATCTTTAAAATAGAATCACAGAATTATCAAGGTTGGAAATGGAAAAGACCTTCAAGATCATCAAGTCCAGCCATCTGCCCTACAACCCTGAAGCAGTAAACCATCTCCTGAAACACCGTATCTGCCTGTTGTTTGAACCCCTCCAGGGACGGTGCCCCCACCCCCTCCCTGGGCAGCCTGTTCCAAGGCCCCCCACTCTTTCTGGGAAGAAGTTTTTCCCAATATCCAATCTGACCCTCCCCTGGCACAACTTGACCTCATATCCTCTTGTCCTATTGCTAGTCACTAGGAAGAAGAGACAAACACCCATCTCACTACAACCTCCTCTCAGGTAGTTGTAGTGAGCAGTGAGGTCTCCCCTCAACTTCCTCCTCTTCAGGCTGAACAGCCCCAGCTCCCTCAGCCTCTTCTCATCAGACCTGTCCTCCAGACCCCTAATCATTCTTGTTGCTCTACTCTGCACCCTCTCCAGCACCTCAATGTCCTTCTTACTCTATGTTGCCCCAAACTGCATCCCTAGTAGTCAAGGTGCAGCCTCAGCAAGGCTAAGTACAGGGGCAGGATAAAAAAACCAAAACCAAGTCCAGCAGTTAACCCAGCATCAGCTGTGCTTACACTGAACAGTTGGAGCAAACCCAAGGGTAGAAAAACCCAAGACCCACACACCTTGTTTTCAGGAGCAACTCAGCTCCTCAGCCTACAAAAGCCAGCAGACACATCAGAGACTAGAGCAGAGGAACAGGGACAGCCTGCCAGGGTCCTCACGCAACTCTACATCAGATTAGCACAGAATAGTTGCATCTTCCCAGGCACCAAGTGGTCAGTAAACTCTAAAATCATCCAAACAGAGCAACTGTTCCATTATGCCAAGGCTTCTACTTACCCATCTCTCTCCTCATTTAGATCCCACAACACTCTGAGCCCATCAGTTCCTAACTTGATGAAGCTGCAGGTCATTAGTTCCCAGGTATGTGTTTGCCTGAACTACTTTTGCATGCTGACCTGCGTTAACTGCTGAGGTCACTCACTGGCTGGCTTGGATCTGCCCCTCACTGGGACCCAGGGACCTGAGCTTCTCTCTCCAAGTGTGCAAACATTACCTGGCTTCTTCAGACCCTGTCCTGAGCATGCCAGACACTTGTTTACATCAGCAAGCAGATCGACTGCAAGGCGACTGGTCCCAACAAGGTGCACATCACCCTTTCATTGCCACAGAGCCTTCACAACCAGCCAAGACTCACTCTGGAAGCCTGCACCCGGTCCAGCAGTGTGGTCAGCCTGGCCAGGCAGGGAAGGCAGCTCTTGCCCTTCCTGAGCTCTGACCTGCCACAGCTCCTTATGTAATTCAGTCTTTGCAGAGAGAAACTCTGTGGCAGGCTATTTATTGCTCCTCTTGCAGCCCCATGAATGCATCTGCAAGCCAAGAAGTTTCTGCGGTTGCTGATGAAATGCTGGATTGCAGGAGTGAGCCAAGAGGAGCCCAGGAAATGAACTGGCTTTGCCAATGGGCTTTGTTTATTGTATTTTTTAAAATATCCTTTTAGGAGGTAATTCTTAATACAGGGAGCATTGGGATATAAACCCCACATTTTTTGCTACTGAAAAGACTCTCTAGTCTGACTTCTACAAGAGATGTTTTGACAACAAAACAGTGCAGCTATGATTAGACTGATAAAAGGGAGCCAGGGTTGGAGTTTCGATGATATGTGCATCTAGGATCCAGTTACAAAATGGGCTTTTAACCACCTTCTCCCTTGGGAATTCTTGTTATCAGAGGCCATCTTAAAAAAGAAAAGACAAACAACCTTTCTTTTTCATTTTAGATGGGTATGTTTCTTCTATGTCTTTATGCTTATGAAAAATGAGACAATAACAACCTTGACCAGAACCACACACTGAGCAGGCAGGTACTGCTGTGCTAACTTCCTAGTCAGCTTCTCTTACCTGCCAGTCCAGAGACCAGGAGCAGCAGGGAATCCCTTCAACTGGGGGGAACTATTGGATCCAGTTGTGGTTTTGTGAACAACTCCAGAAGGATTGTATGGAGACCTATAGACTTTCCAAGCTGCTTCTTTTTTTTTTGATCTAATTTATTTTGAGAATTTGTTTTCAGAGCTGATTAGCCAGTGCACTAAATCACTGCAGTGCCTAACCCCAAAAAGCAACCCTGACAAACAATTAACAATAGAAACACCATTGTGGCAACAAGTGATGGATGGCTCAAGGGTGTAACTTGGGCCTAGTCTTTGTTCAGAAGAAAGTTGCTGCTGCTAAATAAAGCAATGGGTAGTTAAAGGTGAGAGTGAACAGATCATATCTAGAATAAAACTATTCTCCCTGTTGGAGGTTATGTTTCCTCATTGCAGCAAGCATCTCAGGAGAGACAAGCAAGCCTCACAGCTCAGGGTAGGCTATAAGTCAGAAACTGCTATGCACCAGCCTTCCTGGGATGAAAGTCTTTCAAAGTCTCTCCTCTTCCACTGTGGGTGAAACAGAGCACATGTTTGCCTGCAGGCTGGGCAGTGAGGTGGGGTGGCTGCTCAGTGATTCTCTTCCAGGACACACATTCAAGACTTAGATGTAGGACCTGTAATTTGGGTATACAGAGACTCCATCTCACTGGCCTTGCACATTCCTCAGAGCTCCTCCATGAACCTGGCTGGGCATCCTAGTCTGTCTGCCAGCTCACACCGAGCAAGAGCTGCCTGATGTCTGCACAAGGGGCAGCTGGGCACACATCAAGATGCCTTCCCAGGAGCAGGGTGAGCCTGGCTCTCTTAGATGCCTTGGACTCTCACAGAGTCAGGCTAACATAGTTGGAACAGAACTACTGCTTTGCACCTGTGCAGACAACTGTGCTTCAAGGAGTAGCAAAAGCCACCACGAAGTTCCACAAAGACTGAAATTCTTCCAAGTGAAGAATACAGAGAGCTTGATTTTTAACTGCAGACACCTTCTCATGAGCCAGAAACTCTGGGATTTCTCTGCAGCCCTTTCAAGGGCACAGTTTCACGTTCATTCCTATTGCCACAGGCAATGTCATACAATCATAGAACGTGTAGGGCTGGAAGGGACCTTTAAAAGTTATCTAGACCAACCTCCCTGCAGTGAGTAGGGACATCTTTAGATGAAGAAGGTCAGTCATGATTTCTGCTCTTTTCTCATCAATTAGTGCTCCAAGCTGAGTGTTAATTTACCAATCTGCTTACCATTTGTTGTTAAGAGAAATAGAACAATTTGCCATAATGCCTCACAATTTTGTCATGCAGATACTAAAAAGTAATAAATGTAGAGGTATAGTGTAAAAATGAAGAGAGAGATATATACATATGCACTGTAAAACAGGTGGTAGGTAAAAACTAGTTACTAGAGACCACTGGAAAGGCCACGTGCTTGGAAGGACCATGGCTACAGCATTCTAAACAGTGATTAAAATGTTTGAGAAACTTTGCCAAACAAGACAAACTACCCTTCTGTAATCTGCACAGGAATGTTATTTTACGTAGGCTTCACATGCACACATGCTCACGTCTGTCTAAGTCACAACATTTTTAGAAGCAAACAGAGAAAGTAATTGATTAGTCCAGTGAATTATTTATCTTCATTTTCTAAGGAGGCTTTGCCATCTTCCGCTCTCAGTGAACTCTAAAACAGCAATTTGCTCAGCCTTGACCTATGGTAAGTTAAACAGCTGAACTCCTGAGACTGAATTAGATAAAACATCTCTGTCCTCAGCATAAGAAATATTCCCCATCCCCTAAAAAAACAACATCACCAATTGCACCAAGAGCAAGAAAATAAATAAACCAGTACATGCCACCTCCACCATGTGTCCCTCAGTCCTCTCAAGCAGCAGCTCTGTGGGTCACCAGCAGTATTTTGGTGGCTGCTTTGGATTGTCCTAGTCCTTAGAAATTTGCACAGTGGATCAGGACATCATCATACCGAGCTACATATGAGACAAAACGTAATAAAACCTTTGTTCTCAAACCTGCACAAACAGAACACTCATGCTGGTGCCTGGCTGCAATGACACTTGGAAAACTGCTGCTTGCTGGGCAGAGAGAAGAGTGAGCTGAGCACATCCATCTTTCCCTGCAGAACGGGATAGGACTTATGCTACAGAACTGCTTTATGCAAGAACACCCCACCTCATCTAAACCAGTGACCCCACAGGAGCCAAGTGAACATCTCTGCAGGGTTGTGCTGTGGGAGCACGTGCAGCGTTCTCCCAAGAGATTTCACATCCCTTCCCAAGGCTTTCCCACACCCACCGTGGTGTCTGTCCCGGCACGATGGCTGGTGCTGGGCTCCCCGCGGGCATCACCACTGTGCTTTCCCTGCTGAGAGACAAAGGCAAACAGCAAGAATGGCTGTCTGACCGTGTCTGGATGGCTCTTCCTTTTTTCCCTTTATTTCTAGAAGGGAGTTCCCCTTCTTCCAAAGAGGATTTCCCTAAGCCTTCAATCCCCTTCTCGTTGGTCTGAGCTCCGGTGCTGGCTCCGCTCCAGGGCCGCCCGCTTTGTCCCACCTGAGGCTGCGAAAGCCTCAGGACAGCAGCCCCTACTCCACCTCCGCCCCAAACTCCCCGCAGGTGCCGGGGGCCGCCCCTTGCCCTGCTCGTCCCCCCGCGCCCGCCAGGTGTCGCTCTAACAAAGAGTTTGCGGCGGCTGGACCAGGCCGGGCAGAGAGGACCACGGTCGCTTCACACCACCAACACCCCCACCACTTTCCAAATTCAAGCTCCAATTCATTCTCCGCACAGGGCCTGGCTCCAGCTGCCCTCTGGAAGGACGGGACGGAACGGGAGTCTGCCGGGGTGTAAAGGTGATGTGAGAGCATCTGCTGCACTGGGATCCGGCGATGGAACGGGGAGGTTGGGGAAGCGAGGGAAGCCCCCTCCGTGCCCCAGACAGCAATTTGGCAGCACTGCCGCTCACCCTTTACCGGGGCCGGCTGCCACCCCCGCCCCATCTTTCTGGGGCGGCCCGGGGTGCCGGCGGGGTCGGACCGCCGCTCCGCTCGCTGCCCACTGCGAGGAGCTTCAACCTGTCCAATCGGGAGGGGGGTCTCGGTGGCCTTTGACTGGTGGTTTGGGCTGGTTTTCTTGTTTTCAAAAAAACCCCACCAGCAGAACAATTCCCGCACCACACCCCTGTTATCACTGAGGTAACCTCCCTGTTTGAAATATTTTAAGTGGATAATAAAACAAGACAACACATCCGCGTACGTTCCCGCAACGAAGAGCCGGGATACTCCCTCTAGCCTCCCCGCCCCGCACGCCCCCTGCGGGTCGGAGCAGAGTTTCCCAGCCCCCTCGACGGGAGCGGCCGGACGCGGCTGAGCGCCCCGAGCTCGGTCATTAGCAGGATCAATTAAAGCAGAATTGGAGAGGGCAATGCAGAGATACTGCTTAGGCAACGTGGGGGCTTCCCCTGGGGTGGTGTGGTCGGCCGCCCCGCACCGGAGATGCTGCCGGTTGAGCGGGGCTCATCGCGCTCGTTCCCTCGGCCCGGCTCCCGGCACGGAGAGCAGCGGCACAGTTTCACGCGGGGAGGCAGAGCTGAGGGAGGAGCGTCAGGGCCGGGGCAAATAAAACCGGCCCCAGGTACTCAGCGGCCCCAGCGAACGGGCGGCAACCGCGGAGAAAAAACTTCAGCCCCCTCCTTCTCTTCCAACCCCGTCCCTGGTGGCCCCATGCAGTCCGGCGGGCCGGGGCCAGCCCCGGGGGCAACCCCCAGTGGCACCCCCCAGAGCCGCTGCCGCTTTCCCCCGGGCCGTGCCCGCAGGATTTGCCCGAGGAGGATCGCAGCGACTCTCTGCGCAGGCAGGTGATCTGTCTGCTCGTCTGTCCGCCGTTCCTGGTTATCCTGCTCCCCACCGCCCCCGCCTTTCTTGCTCTCCACTGGACAACTCCCTCCTTCGGAGAACACGCCCCAGTAGCTGAAGAAGAGAGAAAAGGAGGGAAAAAAAAAAAGGGGAGAGAGAGAGAAAAAAAAAAATAAGAGCAAAAGGGGGAGCGAGAAGGAGACAGTTTAACACTAAACCCGGGGGCAGCGCCGGCACTCAGCAGCACC
>JAOXOE010000745.1:3872447-3917344 GCA_028565055.1 Phoeniculus purpureus | reverse complement strand
CGTGGCGGGGGCTGCCCCTCTCGTCCGCGCTGCCGTGACCCGCCGGCGGCTCTACCAGAACCGGCCCCGGGACCCTGGAGCGGGTCAAGGCATCGTTTCGCGTGGTGGGCTGAGGCACACGGCAAAGCAAGGAATATGAACAGGAAAACAAGGCGCTGGATCTTCCACATCTTCCTGAGCCTGGGGATTGTCTATATCAAGATCGGGTAAGGAACTTTTTGGGTTTTTTTCCTTTCTTTTATAACAGGCGCGCTCTCGCTCGCTCCCGGCCCGACCTGCCCAGACCTGTTACTATTTAACTCGGGAAGTCTCAAAAAAGCAAAAGAAAACCCCTGATATGGTGATCGCAGCTATTCCTTAAAAGACAGGTAGAGCCCACACACCTGTGAGCGGCCCCAACAGTGCTAGAGAGACACCCAACCCCCCCCTCCAATGTCCGGAAACACCCGCCGGCGCGGGGAACCGCGGCCGCTCTCGCCCCGCTCCCGGGCGCACCTGGGCGGGCCCACTGCCCCGCACCGGGATCTCCCGCCGGCGGCAGGCAGGAGGGGAGGGAGAGGAGAGTGGCGGCTCTCCGGAGGGTCCGGTCCCGCAGCACCCCGGTCCCGGCAACGCCCGGCCAGGTGCGCCCGGCTGCGAGAGGATGCGGCGAAGGGTGCGGATAGGGGAATGTGGGTCATACTCCGCTCTCTTTCCTTCGCTCTAACTGCCCGATGGGATTGGGAAAGCCTTCCTAGCCCGGTGCTTGCGCGTGCACCGGGCATGCAACGCTTGAATTTGCGAATGAGGAAGTTAGGTCTCGCTTTGGCAGGAGCCCACACGCTGCTCCTCTCCACTCTGGCTGTGGACAGAGGGAAGCAACAGCGGTAAAAGGTGCCAAAGTCGGATGCTGCGGCACGGGAAGGTGGCAGGCACTGAGTTTGCCTTTGGGACGAGGCTCCCCTCAGTTACCTCTGGCGTCTTATCGTTGCAGGGGTTTTTCCTCTGTGGTAGCCCTGGGAGCCAGCATCATCTGTAACAAGATCCCGGGTCTTGCCCCCCGGCAGCGGGCGATCTGCCAGAGCAGACCCGACGCTATTATCGTCATCGGGGAAGGGTCCCAGATGGGTATCAACGAGTGCCAGTTCCAGTTTCGCAATGGGCGCTGGAACTGCTCTGCCCTGGGAGAGAGGACCGTCTTCGGGAAGGAGCTGAAAGTGGGTATGTTGCCTCTCTGTTCACTACTGCCTGGCTCCCACCTGTATGACACCAAAAGTGGCGTACATGGGGTGTCATACAGGGCACAGCTCTTGACTTGGGAAAGACCAGCCAGCTCATATAGCTGGCACAGGCGGGGCAGGACATTCGCCTCGAGCAGGGTCACTTGGATGCTGTGGCTTGTGTTACCAACGTGACCAACATCAATGCTCCCTCCTAGCAGGGTCTCCACCATGGCCCTTGCTGTGGTTTGGGAAGCACTTCACCTGCATTATCTTCCACTACAGTATTTCACTGCTGCTCTTGCAAATCCTTCCTGAAAGGTTTATTTGTGTGCTTGGGGAAGCAGCCTTATTAATGTACTTAAGGATGGGGAAAAATGTGTTTGGTTCTGGTCAGAGGATGAATGCTGAGCAGGGTTACAATGACACCTCTGTGGTGCAGGCACCTCAACACTGGTACTGGTCTGGTGTTTGTACCTGTTTGGACTGAAGTCCAACAATCAATCTCGTTATAGGAGATTTCATCACATAAAGTAGTTATTCTAGAGCAATTATACCTAGTGCCCTTTCTGCAACAGAAAGAAGAGGTGTTATCTGGTTTGCTATGTTGGATAAAACTACAACTACAAAAACTTTTCCAATGAACAGACAGAAGATCTCATTTCTAGTTTCCATTTTTTTCAGTTATTGCAACAGTGGAAATTATACTGACATTCTTAAAGAAGCACTGTTAATGACAAACACAAATACCTGAGGAAACAGATCTGAGGTGAAAACTCATACCCCTGCACTGTGAAACACATAGTAGTGGAGCTCAGTGTCGGCTGATCCCACAGCACTTAAAAGACAAAGCCTGAGTAAAAATGTTTTCCACAGATAGAGATATTCTTAGAGCTATCATTAAAAGCTAATCACTCTGCATCCAGAAGTTGATATTGGGAGTTTTGGGTTCCAGCCTTGAGGTCTTTCTGCCTTCTCCACATCTAAGTGTAGATGCAAACCCAAGAAAACTTGTCAGAAAATGAGTATGGTAGAACGTGTGGATGTTTCTTGAGAACAGCGCTGACAGGTAAAAAGCCAAAGTAGCCCTGAGCAGTTGCACAGCAGCTGTGCCCTGGCTTCTAGCTTGTTGGGAAACCCTCTGGACTGGACTGGCTCCAGGTGCTGTTTGTTTATATATGGACAAATGGCAGGATACATGCCTAGAACCTCATTCCTTGCGTTCTCATGAAAAGCAGAGCTCCAGCCCTGCTGCTGTGCTCTGGAGCTCCCAAGAGGGCCTGTGTGAACTTAACATATATTTTATTGCAGGTATGCCTGTTGGTACGTTTGTTTTCCAAAACTTAAGAGATATTTAAGGAAAAAATAGAAGGAGAACAAGATGACTAAATTTGAAAGTCTCGTGTGACTGGCTAAATCTTTCAACACCTTTGATAATCAAACAGAGGGAGTCAAGTAGGGAATGTAAAAACCACCCTGCATGGCATTGTGAAACAGTTGAAAATGGACCATTTATTCAGATTAGCTCATTGTTTCTATTCCTTGAGCTGAGCTGTTCCTGTCAGTGATCCATGCAAGTGTTTGCCACTTATGTCGGTGAAGAGTCCATTTGGACAGCTGACAGGTTTGGGCTCATTTAGACCAAGAGTTACATTTCCTTAAACAGAAAAAGTGAGGAGGATTTCTTCTACAACAAATCATCAAACTGCGGAGTTATTGTGGTCTACTGTATAAACATGCGCAGTTCCTCTCCTCCTTTCCCAAAATTTAATTATTTATCTAGCGGGTTATATTTAGGTCCTTTTAAAGAAAGTCAATATTAAAGGAAGTAGACTTTGATCTGTCTTTGAGGTGATAACTCTTAATACATTCTACCTATCCATTATGAGGCTAAGATGGATAGAGCAAATTCATTGCTGGTTTCAGAACACAGTAAAGCGTTGAATGGCATCCAAGTTATAAAACTCATCTAAAGAGTAACCAAAACCTTCAAATTTGAACAGGCTGTGCATTTATATCTGAAAATAAACTTTGATAAGAACCACACAGGTTTGAAATGTGCAGTGGCGAATTTTACTTTCACATGAGACTTGAATGGTGTCTCAAGGATAAGAAGATTTTGTCCCTCAAAACCCATGAAATATTATAATGTAACTGCTCCTGCAATGAGGCAAGGTTGCCTCCTTGTCCTTCTGCTTCTTCCCTATCAGCACATCTAGAAAACTAGAATACCTGAAGCAGCTCATCCTCCAATGGCTATAAGGAAAAGGCAGCTGGTCCCTACATATCTCTCTCTTTCCCTAAGGTCTCAGTGTCAGTTGAGGTGTGCTCTGTGTTACACTTCAGAGAAGCAAAGGCTAGGATTTCACTCTCGTTAAAAAGGGCAAAACCTAAATGCCATGAAGCCATAAGTCACATTTGGTGCCCACCAGCAGGACATCAGGCCTAAGTTCATTACTCTACACAGCAAAGACAGAGATAAATGTATCATCTCAGTAATAATATACCCTGTAGGACACACAGGATTAAGTTGAAGATACTGTACCCTTGTAGCTTTTTTAGATCAGCAGCGACAACTCTAGATTCTGTGACATAGTGTTAAAAAACACTACACAAACTAGTGCATTTGGTACCTTTCATAGCACTCAAAGATGGATTATATTTCTCAGCCAATAGCATCCTTAGAGTTACTGCCTCAAAAGTACTTGCCACTTGGAATGAAGTTGGTGGGCTACATGTGACATCATTCTGCTTTGTTGATTAGAGGCTTCACTCTGCCTCTGGAGTGGCACTGATGCACTTGCTCTATGATTAGGATATGACTTCAGGATGACAGTCATATGGCCCTGCTGAATGAGTGCAGCCAGCAAAGCCCAATATCAGTTTGGAAGGATGTGCTTAAGTAACTCTTAACAATAGTAGGATTTGTGACTTAGTCCATACAAGTAAGTTCCCTTGGCTATCATGGATCCTTGTAAACAGTTTCCCAACCCATGATTTTGGTGGCGCATCACACTAAATCTTTTACAAAGCAGGTTTCGTTACTGTTACCTCTGCTATTTTGTGAATGTGATGTACAACTACCCAAATGATTTAAACTCTCTTGTTGGCGGCACAGGGTGATACAGGAGACACAAGTTGTCTTTATGGCTCTGCCACTGTGTGGCTGAGAGATCATGACATACTCCTCCTCCCTACATGTCTTTTCCTGTTTTTAATAGACAACAGGGATACAAACTTTGGTGAAACACTTTGGTGTAGCAGAAGGAAAGCCCCCAACAAAAATTTTCCTGTTCTAACCTGTAGCATGTCGGTACCATATTGTTACAAATTCACATATAATCTATCTGCCTGTGATAATTTAGTTATTGAGTTATCATAGAATGTATTGGGTTGGAAGATACCTCCAAAGGTCATCTAGTCCAACCCCCCTGCAAAAAATAGGGACATCACTCACTAGATCAGATTGCTCAGAGCCCCATCAAGACTGACCGTATAGTTACCAACCATTTACATTCATTTGTGCTTCATATAGAGTATCAATGACCACAGACTTTAGTTCCCAGCTGGATGAAGTGTGCTTCCAACCAGCGTGCATCATATACCAGTCCAATCTTGTGTCATGTTATCTACTTTGTTCTTCAGAAACTAGATTCTTCCCTGCTCACATACTGTGTATTGTGACAGCTGGTGACAGTAGCACCAATAAGATGAAGAGAAGGAACAGAACTAAAGTGGTGTCAGTTTACTCCCAGCTGAGGATTTGGTTCACTTTATGGCAGGAAATTACATAGCTGCAATCAAGATCAACACAAAGCTTATTTTTTTTCTAGACAATTCTGTAGACACCTTATTAATAATGTAAAGTCACAAAGAGAATTTTTAAAATAACCATGGAGATGACGCACTGCTGCAATTATGGACACTTTTAAAATCCAATGTATTTGGTATAGTGGTCAGCAGTTCCGCTCCTGAAGATACCATAATGAAACCCAAGGTTTTAAAGCAAGATGGGCCACAAAAATCCTGCCCATCTCTCTTCAGGTGAAGTGTGATTTGGGATCAAATCTGATTTGGGATCTGATGGATCACAGACAGAGCAGCTGCTATGGTGAAGGCTTTTCATCAGGTGCCTCAGTAGCCCATTTTGCAGTATGGCAACTTGTAGACAGGGAACCAACAGTAATTTTGCTGTTTGTGATAATCATAAGGCAAAGAGTAATTATCTCAAATAACTGCCTCAGGACAAGCGTATGTTTCATGGTGTTTAGAGGACAGCACCATGTTGACATCATAGGGGAAAAACCTGCCACCTACATCCATTTGTCAGAACTGAGCAACGCTGCCACTACAAAGCAAGACTTCCCAAGGAAAACCAATATGAACCATTTGACTGCATCTGCATAAAGTGACACAGCAAAGTGACTCATTTCAATGCAGGTCTATGGCCCTATAACACTGCAGAAGCTGTCACGGACCCCATGTGAGGGGATGAATCAAATCAGCCAAGGGCTACAAAGAAGTGTGGTGCTCTCCAAAGAACAGTAGAGGCAAGCAGGATTCAAATAGGTTTTCATCCTGGTCTGACTAAAATGCATCAGTCTTTTGGTTTCTTTTACATTGAAAAATGTTTCAGTATTATCACGTCCACCTGACCTTACACATAAATAAGGAAAACTGAAAGCAAAACAAGAATCTCCATGGACAAACTAGTCTGAAACTTTAGAGCACAGCAGGGTAACTCAGCACCTTCGTATGGTGTACATGATGCCTTTGGCTTGGGAATCACTACCAATGTACCCAAGCTGTGTTCCTTAAAACAAGAGAGGCCATCCTTCACACTCTACACTGCCCACTGGAATGAATTCAGCAGTGATTTATTTCCCTTGTGTTAAACTTTTCTTCCACCGTTTCAATAATGTAAAGGAAGAGGAGACATTCCTGCTCCTATCTATTGAAACAAATGACAATCATCTACAAACCAAACTCTTCATTAGCTTGTAATGAAGCTAGGAAGCCAAAAAGAACAAGCAAGCAAAAGAGAACCAGATCTAGCTCGTTCTTCTATCTGGTCTGGTAGAGTTAAAAGAAAAATGATAAAGTCAAATGTTGCTTTGTCATTGTGTTAAAGTCAAAATATTCTGCAGACATCCCAGCACAGGTATGTTCAAGACAGGATTTAATTTTAAATCCTTTTCTAGAGCTTTTTTGATTTTTAAGTACTGGTGTAGTCAGGTCAGGTTTTATCTGATTCTTTGAATTGCAAAATAACAGATAAGCAACAGTAAGCAACTGTTGGTAGATCATGGTGCAAATTCTTGCTGGGTTTGGGTTGCGCAGCAGATTACCTGCACAAGTCTGTGGGAAATTGGGTTCTAAGTGCTGCTGCACTATTCAGCATGGGCAATGATACTCTGTTTTCTGAACCAGTAGTATTGTAAAACCCCTGAGATATACAGAGGAGAAATACTATATTTAATCAAAGTCTTTCTATTTGCTCAAGCAAGGCCAGATCCTACATTTCTGTGCTAAGTTTCCAGCCCTTACAAACAGTTTTTAATGCTGTTTGATCACATGAGAACAGTTATTTGCAGGCAGAACTACATCCTGAACATCCAGAACCCAGCATGCTGCTTTTTGCCAGAAAGTCAATCTTTCTCAGTAGGGACTGTCACAGTAAGATAAAACATTGCCCCAAGGTCACTGCAGTTGGAATTCCCATCAGAAGGTTTTCATACCTGCCTTCAGATGTGTCTTGTGAGTACATGTTTCAGAGAAACACAAAGATTACATTTCATTAGGAAGGTAGAAGAGCTGTCTTCTGGCACAGAGTCAGTACGTGGTGTTTTCTAATGCGAGGCACTGGTGTAGAGGGATCAGGGCTGTCTGAAAACGGGAAACTGTTTGAGCTCTGAAATACTGGCTGGGATTTTTGTAATGCACGTGCCTTGAGTATTTACTTTGTAAGTTTAAAAGATGGTATTTTAAAAAATAATCAGTATACATGGAGTTGTTTCCTCTCCAAGAAGTTCATGTGTTGATGAAACATGCTTTAGCTTGTGAAAGTGGGCACTGACTAAACCCCTTCAAAGTCTCAAATGCCTCTTAGTGCAATGGACTTTATTTATTGCTACTAGTGTTTGCAAAGAACATGCTGCTGATTTATAGGGAATTGTCACTTCATTTCAAGTCAGTACAACAGGCACCAAAACCCTCAAAACTTACAGAAGGAGGAAGAAAAAAAAAAAGAAGGATTCTTTAATGTTTTCAATTAATCCCACATGCTACTTTAATGAAAGTTAAAATTAAAAAACTCTGCAAGACCATATACATAGTCTACCAAGGAAGAAGACGACACGCCCCAGATTAGGCAGAGGATGAGTTCTGTTCTTCGTTTTTCCTAACTGTGAGTTATGACCTCTGTAAAGTGATGTGAAGTAATGTTAGGTATGGCACATAATTGGCAAGGTAGGTTGTATTTTCCATCTTTATATTTTCATAATCATATTTCAGCTCATGTCACTGCAGATAACTCCCTCTCTGACCCTTTGGCTTTAAATAGCAGAAAATACTACCCATGCTTTCCAGTGAGATAAATAGAATTTTGTCTTTTTTATTTTGCAGCTCAGGCAATTTATGAGGGGGATGCTGATAGGGCTGGCCAAGCTATTTAGAAACATTCTTAGATCTCAAGAGGTACCGAACTGCTGAGCACCTACTGATTTCCTGCAAGTAAATCCTCCCTGCATCTCGTGGGCATAAGTCCTGTTTCCCATGCACCACTGAATCATAGAATCATTAAGATTGGAAAAGAGCATTGTGATCATCAAGTCCAACTGTCAAACCAATGCCACCATGCCCACTAAACCACATGTCCAAGATGAGGTTCACCAGGCTTGGGGATTATTATTCCCTAGGTCGTGATCACAATCCAGCTGTGGTGCTTCCTTTTAGAACTAAGTTCTCAGTTTTTTACAAGCTGTTCAAATTTTAGGATTAAACTTAAAAAAAAAAAAAAGTCACACTATGACACTAAAATAGACCCCTTTATGACATCTGATCCTCAATGGTGGTGACCAACTGTGTGGAGCTTGGAGATGAAGTTGAAGAAGCTTTGGATTGTCACATGCTACCTAGTGAAGGGTCCAAAGATAGGACCTCTGTGCTTTGGAGGATGATTTGTATCAACAGAGCACAGCTGCAGAAGTGCTGGAAGTCATGGATGCCAAGCAATCTACCATCAAAGCAAACAGAACTGCAGTACACCACATTGAACTTCAGCAAAAAATAGAAAGAGCAGGATGATGTTTATGTCCAATATATGAAGAAAAGGCACATGTCACTGAAGCACACATTTAGGCTGAGGGTGGCCCCAGGTCTGGATGGGGGGATCAGAGCCAGGCAGGGATTTGTGACCACACCCCCCTGCCAGGCCTAGTGCTCATGAGTGTCACTCTTGCAGTCTGGCAGAAGAGGACCCCCCTGCTCCTTACCAGCCCCAGTGCATCTGCACTGAGCTTGAACATCGCTTGAACTGTCAGCAGTTATACCTTGAGAGGCTGCCACGGTTAGAAACCCTCATCACATCACCAGCCTTGTAAATACCCAGAGCAACCTCTGAAGAACTGCTGGATCCTTCTACAAAGTTTCTAATGCTGGGAGCTGAGCTCTGGCATGTACTTAGCCTCTGCATATTTCAGATGATGAGATGAACAACTCATTAATTCCTGGATGTGTTAGCTATGGAGTTAGGGACATGGTGGGGTTAGTACAGTTAGGTTTATGGTTGGACTTGGTGATCTTGAAAGCCTTTTCCAACCTAGATTATTCTATTAATTGAGAGCTGAAAGAACATCTTACCATACTTGTACACATATAGGACTTAAAGTAAATAAAAGAGAGTATCAGTATTGTTTTGATATCAAAACCTGACCTTTTTGTAATGTGAAGATGTTGAATTTTCTGCTACTAAATTTTCAGAAGGAAAGTAAGGCACAGGTCTAGGTTGGCTGCCAGATGCACATAGTAAAGTGGGCTGAAAAGTAAACAAGATTAATAATAAAAGAGGATTTTAGCAGGTCATTTTCCCACATGGTTAATCTTTGGGAATCTAGAAGTGATGGGGTTGCTACCTTTCAACCTACCCTGATTTTGAGATTAGATGGAGTATGGAGCAACACATATTCAGAGGCAACAAACTACTGTTTGCAAGGAGCAGCTGCGCCAGCAAACCTTGTTAAACAGCGTTTCCCTCTGAGATCCTCCAAGTATTTCTTTTCTCTGCTGACATGAGAAGTAGAGCAGCAGTATTTGCTATTTAGAAGTGGTGGTAAAATACACCTACTTGTATTATCTCATTTAGTTACAAAAAACCTGACAGAGTTTTGGTACCTAAAGCACTGTCACAGAAGAGGCTCAGAATGAACTAAGCTTACTCCTACCCTGTGTGCTGTGTGCTATGAGCCAGATAAGAGTAGTGAAGCTTTAAAAGGTGAATCATTTATGGAAAACAGGGATAGTTTGATGCAGACGTGACAAGCTTGTACCACTTTATCGTACAGGTACCAAGGCACTTCCTAGCTGGATCAATTCTCCCAGACACTTTCTTTATTTACCTTGTAGTCTCCCAACTTCTGGTTTTAAAAAGCTGCTGAACTTCTCCCCAAACAAGACAAACTCATAAAATAACTTAATTTGTGTAACATGTTTTATGATCCAGCTTGGTATGGGATTCTGATTCAGCTTGTGCTACTTTTATACTCCCTGCATTGGTTATTTTTCCCCTCTAAGAAGCAAAAGATCTGCTTAGCCTTTCCGATGTCGAGTGTGTCAGATTGAAATGATTTCCCAGGGTTTTTTTATTCTAGGTCTTGAAAGCAACTTGTGCTAGATCAGAAATAATCCTACCAAAGGAAAACCAGAAGCAGATGCAAATTTCAGCTCAAAATATTTTTAGATGATGTCCCATTTGCTGCTTCTTGAAAGAGAAATCTAGTGTGAGGCATCGCTCCCTCTGAGGAGAAATGGGGATTTCTTCCTGCACTTTCTCCCTGTTCATTAGTACGTTTCGCACTGCATTATACATAAATTAGTGAGGATATCGTTAAGGATAATCTGGAGGAGGAGCCTGGCCTGACCTTGTGGAGTCACTCTGCCACCTGCGTCCTCTGGTCTCTCCCTGTAGTCATACAACTCCAAATGCACCTAAAGCCTTGAGCTTATATCCAGCACCTGGCTTTTCATAAAGAGCCACTAGTTCCAGAAAGCCTTATCTGCAAAGTCTATCATTATAACAGCTAAACATTTAATGATTTTTCTTTTTGATAAATAAGGGAAAACAAGAAATCCTTTGAAGAATTCTGATACTTGACTATAGATTCCTCAATAAACACTGCACAGCAGTATCACCGGGAATACTGCCTGTGCTAATGAAAGGGCTTGAAGGTGCCTATTAACAGATTTGGAGTATGCCATCTTGTTTTCCACTTCCTTCCCATGAGGAAGTGACAATTTTTTCATTAAAAATAACTGTTTGGTGACAAGTACAGAAATCTCACAGAATCACAGAACATTAGGGATTGGAAGGGACCTCGAAAGATCATCTAGTCCAATCCCCCTGTCAGAGCAGGATCAAATTGCACATGAACATCTCGATCATATATATGAAAGGGCTTGTAAGGTTACGTTCCCAAATTATTATTTTTTTGCAAAATCCAATAAACAGCAGAAATGTGCTTGTTTCATGTGTAATAAACTATTGCCAGCAGTTGAGGTCTGCCAGAACTCAACTGGCGGGTGTTCGGAGAAGGGAAGCTGATCTTCCCATCTGCCTTCTCCTAATTAAGAGCTTGATTCTAATCCTACTGATGCATGGGTATGTTTTGGCAGTAGGGAAATAAGAGTAGAGGTAAGTTCTCAGTCTGGGAGATCCAAGAATTTTTAAAGAGCTGTTTAATATACATGGACAACCTCTGCAAACCTCCCAGCAGAACTAGTTTCAAAAGGCTTGCAGACCACATAGGAACTGCATGTGGGAAAACTACACACTCAAATGTAAAGACACTTCAAGAAGAGAAAATAAATCCTAGATGTAAAGGGAGAAAACCTCCCAGAAAACATCAAGAAGGCCAGCAAGGTTGGTGAAGGATCTGGAGAACAAACCTTATGAGGAGTGGATGAGGGAGATGGGGCTGGTTAGTCTGAAGAAGAGAAGGCTGAGGAGAGACCTTCTTGAGGTCTGCAACTACCTGAAAGGAGGGCATAGAGAGATGGGGGTTGGTTTCTTCTCACAAGTAACAAGTGGTGGGACAAGAGGAAATGGCTTCAAGTTGCATCAGGGGAAGTTTAGGTTGGACATTAAGGAAAACTTCTTCATGGAAGAACAGGCCTTGGAACAGGCTGTCCAGGAAGAGGTTGAATCACCATCCCTGGACATGTTTAAAAGTTATGTAGAGCTGGAGCTTCGGACAGGGTTTAGCAGTGGTGTTGGGACAGCAGTTGGGTTAAAGGTTGGACTCGATCTTAAAGGTCTTTTCCAACCTAAATGACTCTATGGTTCTAGCTATATTGCCCAAAATAATACTGGCTTAACTTCTCTCTTACAACCCTGTGGTGAAGATTGCATTTGTCACAGGACCTACAACAGGCCAAGATTATTTTTCTACCTTGTAAGCATTTTTGAAATTAAACCCAAAACTTATTTCATCGAGTTTGCACAAATGTCTCTGTTCTGAAACTATTGTGACACCTATAGTGTAAAAAAAAAAGTCCCAGTTTAGCCAAATTGTTTTCAGAACAAAATTTCTAACTAAGGTTGTTTTCCTGCAAAAATACTTTTAACTATAAAGTTCTAAATAAAATACCATTTCTGAGCTGATTTTTAAAATACGGATCCTTTAGGAATTTCACCACTGCTCCACCTTTTTTATTTCCTGGAGCATTTTTCATCCAACCCTTTTGCTATTCTGACTAGTTGTTTATTCTGACTACTCCTAATACCACCTGGAAATATATGTATGAAGTTATCTAAATAAAAGTATCTCCTCCTACCTCATGGAGAGCTATCATTTCAGAAAGGGAACATCCACAAAAATCAATATTTAGAAGAGACCTGCTTATGCCTGCAGATTTACAGTCTTCTAATAATAGTGTTCTGATGTTTGTGCTGCAGGGTCTTGCCTATCTTTTTCTAACTAGTGCCACCATGCTATATTGTGCATTTACCGTGCTGTTTTAATTTCAGGTAGCAGAGAAGCAGCATTCACGTACGCCATCATTGCTGCTGGAGTAGCACATGCAATCACGGCTGCCTGTACCCAGGGCAACCTGAGTGACTGTGGTTGTGACAAAGAAAAACAAGGACAATACCACAAAGAGGAAGGATGGAAATGGGGAGGCTGCTCTGCTGACATCAGATATGGGATAGGATTTGCCAAAGTGTTTGTGGATGCCCGGGAGATCAAGCAAAATGCAAGGACACTCATGAATCTGCACAACAATGAGGCTGGGCGAAAGGTAAGTCCCTCTGCTCTCCCTACAGTGTTGCCAGTTCTGGCCTGGGTTGGGAGATGGGGTTAGATCACATACGGTGCATATGAACCACAGTGAGCTTCAACACTAGCCTCGTTTTACAGTAGACAAGTAGGCATGTCTGTGAGATATACAAGCTTGTTGGACCATCTGTCTGTCAAATATTTGTCTAAACATTACTCTCTACAGCTGTAAAAAGAAGAAAGCAAACAAACATTTTATCTGGAAAGTCAAATGGTACTTATGATAAAAAGCTCACCTGCTACCGTGGGGTGAATGTGATTCTCATCAGGTTCAGACATGAACTTCTCAGTCATCTGAAAAGGGATCATCTTCATCCCAACTGCTTGAACCTTGCTCTTTGTGTGAGGACTACCTGTACCAGGAGAAAAATACCTTCAGCAACAAGTCCATAGTTACAATATTATATGGATTTGGTTTACCATTCTTAACAAAGCGATCCCTGCCGCCTCTCTATTCTTTGGGACTGGGTATCTGGAAGCAGCTACTTGAGAACCAGCACTAGGGAAGTCAGGAATTCAGCAGCTTCCAACATGTGCATTTCTGGAGGATCCTACGCACCAAGTGCCCAGCCTGATCCATGCTCCTTACATCCCTGCCAGCCAGGTGCTCTTCAGCATCCCTCAAAGCAGTCTGAGTGCTGGAGGGGCTCTGATTTACAGCAGGTGGGAACAGCCAAGGGATGCCTGTGCTCCCCGTGCAGTTACAGTCCAGCACTGCTTTCCATGCAGCTGTTGCTGATCACATCTTACAGAACCAGTGTAAATCCTCTTGCTTTCTTAGCTCTCTATTTTACCTGTGCACTGAAACTGATTTCAGCATTATGTTAGTGTGACTTAGAAGCGAATAGGAGAAGGAAATTAGGACAGCAGTTAATTTGTGGATCCTATTTTTGTTGTGGTAATTACCTCTAGCCTCTGAGACATTTCCACTTACACTGGAGCCAAGCAGGTTGTATTGAAGAAAAGCCATTTCCACCCCAAACAAAAGCCTAACCTTGTTTTATTTAGTGCTGCTGTAGTGGTTTTACAGGTGAGATTATGGGGGTTTTTTATGCTGTCTAGTATCCCCAGTGCCTGTGTGTGACTCTTCAGTGCAAACATGGCACTTCAGAACACTAGCAAAATTAACACTGAATTCTGAGAATAATTCCAGGACTAACCATTAGTATTTGATAAAAAAATGATCTGAGATCTTTACTACTTGGCTTCTGGAAACATGAAGGCACCTACTGCAAAGCCTGGTAAAACAGCAGGGCCCACAGTCTGCTGTGGTACACAGGCACACATTCACTGAAATCAGAACAGCAGAGGAGTTTCACCTTTGTGGGAAAGCTGCTTCTTTGAAAGGTCTGTTTTTGTTTGATAGGTGCTGGCAGTAAAAGATTCCCAAGACATGACACACCAGCCTACTGAGGACTGCAAACATAGGTGGAGCTGGCTGCTGTCTAGAAAGTTTTTACCAATGCAAAGCTCAAAGGTATAGACCAAAAAAGAAGTTGTATTTTTTGTCTCTGTTATCACCCAGGTATGGACCTAGGGTAGAGGAGGAGGATGATTGGCCCTTGAGCTGCATCCAGCAGTCTCACCTCAAGGCTAGGAGCTCCTTGGGTTTCTCACCTATGTGTGCATTGTTTGCTGTCCTAAAAGATAATGCCTGGAAGATTCAGCTCTCCACATTGTTTTCTGGGAGAACAGTGGTGTGTGCTATCTCTGGCCATCTGCCATTTCTCCAACAGGCTCAGGAACTGTTCTGATATAGAGATATTTCTACACTTCTTCCTGCATCCCTTACAGAGCAAAATTACTGATCTTTGTTTGAACAAATCTCTGTTTGAAAGCTTCAGGGTAATGTGACGGAGAAGAGGTGTGTTTCTCCACCATCCCATAGAGCATGGATGAATGATATTTTTGGGAGAGAGATTCCTTTCAGGCTTTGCTCTTCTGTGAGAGATCACAGTATTTAAAGACAATTGGCAGAGGGAAGCCATTATGGGTATTTGGCAAGCTAGGTCTCTCACAACCTAACCCTTTCACAACAAAGAATGTCTTGTTTTGAGGTGGTACTCTCCATTTTGGAGCAATATGGATCTTATCAGCCCCCACACAATCTGTTCTTGGTGGCTTTCCTCTGGGCTACAAATTCTTGTCTAGTTTTACTCACCTATAGCTGAGTTTTTGATGATATTTATGCACCTACGAGACAGACTGGCACCTACTGGGCTTCCAAAAATAAATTAGACATTTAATGCTTATTGATTTGTTATCTTCATCTGTAGGCACGGCTACATTGTTCAAAAGCCACTGCCCTCTACTTCTTTGGGCTTGCAGTGTGAAACTGCACTGTGTGCTCTGCCCACTCTGGGCGCTCAGGAGGGACCTATGGAAAGGTCTTTCTTTGGGTGACACCCAGCAGCATGTGGTTCAGGATGCACTGTAGTAAATAATATATGTATTATTATCTAGTTGTTGCTTTAAGAATTACTGAGAAGTTAATCCATTCCATCTTGGCGAGCAAGAGAGGATAGACTACACTGCCCCAGCACGTCTGTTGAGCTTGCCTAGGAGACCGAGCATAGGTAGGACTGCATGGCATAAACCAGCAGAGAACCACCAAGAAAAGCCTGATCCAGGCTGATTGGAGCTCTCAGTTTAGTACTTTCCACCTTCTCAGAGTCTTGTTTTACCTAGGCAGAAGCTTCTCTGATTCCTGTGGTGCCAACCACAGTCTTATAAAACCTACTGACAATGTCAGCAATAGTATAGTTATCTGTCAGCTGTTTTTAGATGAAAATGAAACCTGACTGTGTCAAATGTGGAGGATTTTAGAGGTCATGGGTGGAGAACATTCATGTTCCTTTTCCTCAATGGCCTTGGTAGCACAGTGCTTGAAAAATCTGCTGGTGCACACCCAGGATGCAGTGAGAAGCACTCCCACCTGCCATCAGCACATGGGAAATGTCTTCATCTCCAGCTGCTCCCACACTGCAAACTAGTGCCAGTGAATGCCAGTGGTTCCAGCAGGTGCTCATTACCTGTGATTCCTCTGCTGATGGGGTAGACTTTTCTTACTGTTAAAGGACAAGGCCATACCTCTTTGTTCCTGTCTGGGCGACAAACCACCAGAACTCAGTTTTGTAGCACACAGACAGAGCTCCAAAGTTCCCAGGCTGCCTGGAAGGGAAAGGGCAGAGTTCATAACAGGGGTCACATACACCCTACAAAACTGTCCCAATGCAGACCGAGAAGCTTCTCATCATTTGTCAAACCTATTGGAGAGCAGCTATTTCTGACCTTCAGAGACAGAGTTTAGGGTGTCTTTCCTCCTTGAATTAGTGTTTCCTGAAATGCTGATTCACTGCAGGAAGAAGCAAGCGGTACAGGGAGAACAGGAGGAGAATTCATAACCGCTGGGTCAGAAAAGAGAGATAAAACTCAAATTAATTTAAAGCCATAATCTTGATTTGCCCTGCAAACTTCCCTGTGAGGGGTTATAATAGGAAGACTGAATTGTCTGTTGCCAAATTTGTCTTCTCAAGCACAGATTTAATTAAATACTGTAAGCAACACAGTAACATATGTCTGAGAGATATTTATGCTTCAGGAAATAAAAATTTTATTTTGGAGAATATCCTGCTAAGAAAATAGCAAAGTAGGTACTGAAAGGTTCTGCGTATTTTGGATGTAAATGTCTCCCTTTGACAGTACGGCAAGCAACATGACCAGATTGTACTCTCCTTTTTCTTTGTGACATTGAAATTCCACGAATGGCATCTTGCATCAGCGTTACATCATATTAAGTATAATGCAACGTTATGAGTCATTGTTATAAATCATGGACGCAGGCTGCATTAGAAGGCTTTTGCAATTCAAGAGCACATCAAGGTGGATTTTTATTCAGTGCTCCTCTCTGGAGGCATACCTGGGTGCACTGGGCAATGTATCTTCATCCTCTGCATCTGCAGCATTTCAGTTTTCCCTTTCAGCTCCAAGTCTCATAGAAGTGAAGAACACGCCTAATGGAGATGCTGCAAATTTCAAACAAAGCTATGAGAGACCAGAAGGTGTTTCTGAAAGGATCATGCAATGATCATAACAGACTGAAGTGATTATTTTATCCTTTAGGGAAAAGTGTAGCAATGCTGACGTGAAACATCAGCGTTTGGAAGTTCAGTAGTTCTCCCAAGCTATTCTATAAGGGCAACACTCATGACACTCAACCCCTTTGCTTGCAGCATCTCTGCCCTGTAGCTTCCCTGAACTTCTTCCAGTTCTTGCATAGTGTGAAATCACCACATCACTGCAAGAATTTCAATGTCCTCCAGAGGAGGTAGCTATTCCTGCTTCATTTGAGATACCTTTTGCTTTGACTGGGCTATTAGCCTGGCTATGAGAAGCATCACAGAGCACCAGCTTTTGCAGATGAACCACCTGAAAGGCTGTAAGCATCCAGCATGCTGTTACAAAAGAAAGGAGACTGCCAAACAACTGAACATTCATAATTTTCTGAATAGGCACAAAATTCTGGAGATTTAGTGGTTTTGACTGAACTAAGTCTTAAAGCATGTGGAAACATGGCACTCTCCCTGCTTGCACCCGTGGCTCAGTTCAGTGCTGAGTGGAAAAGCATTGTGGCTTGCAGCCCTGTCGGGTTGGCTCTGCCTGAGGAAGACCTCAAACATTTAGGGGACCCAGTGGCTCCTGGTAGGAGCCCTATTTCCAGAGGATGATGAGGGATGCATGTTGCCTGGCAAGGGCAGTGGTACCAAGGTACAGCTGGTGTGCCAGGAGGACATGGGGCCCATAGTGGACCCAAAATGTTCCTTCCTGCATGTATGTACCAGCTGTAAAGTGGCCCTAAGCAATCTCTGCACACAGAGCCACTGGCTAATAGTAACCAAAATGAAGTACTTTTGTATTCAGCTGTCTCTCAGCTCCATCAGAAAGAATGTCTCTAATGGCACACCAGCAGTAGAATAAAGCTCGCCTGTGTCTGGAGCTGCTGAAAATTACCATAGACTCCAGAGAGTCTAGGAGACCAGCTTGGAGCAGAACTGAACTGGGTGAGGCTGCCCTGATACTCTTGGCACCAGTAATCAAGTGATATTACAGTATCAGCAGCACAGCCACAAGTTTCTTGGAGTTCAGAGCATAACAGTGCCCCTGCAACTGCACTTAACATTTCCCAACTTTATTTCACTTTGTTTTTTACCATGGGCACAGAATTGTTACAGACTTTTGTATTCAGAAGCTTCTAGTTCTTAATGTTATGGATGCTCCTTAAAGACAAAGCTTGATGAATGATTTTCCTCTTTACTGGTAGACACCAACGACTAGTGACATGATGACAGCTGTGGTACATTCCTGATTTAGGGTGGCCTGAAGCTGGAAAGCATTTATCAGGACCACTTCTAGTTACAAGTTCCTGCAAGGGATCCTGAAGAGTACCCAGGACTAGATGCCTGTTTGCTTAAGTGCTTGTTCATTTACATCTAGATCCCATTGCTACTCCCTCACAAGGCTGGTAGGAGAGCAGAAAGAGGCCTTTTCTGTGCCCATTCCCATAGGAAGATGAGGAGCTCAGTCTGTTGGCAGGTAGGTGCCCCTTGTTGATAGTGGCAGTAGCAATTTTGACAGTTTGCTGTAGCTGTTTAGGCTCCTGACAGATGAGGCTGGTAGACAGGTTAACATGGAACCTGGCAGTGGAGAACGAGGCAGAGAGGTGGCACAACTGTAATTGAGATAACAATGCCTGGAACGCTGTGCAAAGAGTCTTCAGCCAAACCAACACAGAGCATTTCTACTCACAATGCAGTAGTATTCCTAACGAATCAAAAATGTGGCTCTGCTACTAAAATATCGCTTAACATCTAGAAAGCCAGGTATTAGGTACACCAGGTGTGCCTGTGTACAGTGTCCTGGCAGCTGGCTTACTGCATTAAGTTGTATAATATTTGCATAGACTAACCTGGACAGAGGGAAAAGGTTTAGGAGAAGGTCTGTGTAAAAAACACTTCTGATGAATCTCACTCTAAGGGACAGGTAAAGAGAAGGAGTGTCCACCCACAGACCTGGGCCCAGTTGTAGCATATTAATTGAACTAAACCCAGTCTTGTCCCACCATTTGCTTCACAGCTCTTCTGTTCAGAGTAGTTCCCTTCTCTCCAAGCACTCCAGCCTCAAGGCTTGGCACCACAGCTGTAGTTCAATGCAATTAGAAAAGGAGCATTAGATACAACGAAGTCTTTTCTGGCAATTTCATCCCCACATGTTTGCTGGGGGCAGCAGGACTTCCAGAAAGGCCAAGTACTGAATTTGGAGGAAGATCAATTAACTGAATGGGAAACCTCCTGTAGAGGTTGGTGGGAACACAGGACACAGCTGAGAGCTTCTAAATAATCCCATTCCTACCAAGTGTTTGCAGTGCACAAGACGACTCTGCTGGGCAAAACAATACACATCCTGTGCACTGTTAGAGTATTTTGTTTGTATTTGGAAGGATCAAAGTACTGTTTTATGGCTTTCCTACTTTTTTAGATAATAGTCTTAAAACAAGTTGAAACTTGACAGACAAGCTCTGCATCTTCTCAACAGCTCAGAGGAAAGATAAAGGGAACATCAATGTTTGTCTAAATTATGAGAGGGAATTGGACTGCACAGGAACTGTAATCCACAAGAATGAATTTTCATTCCACTTGCCCTCCACTTCCAGCTAATCAGAAAATGTGATACATGGTCCTACTTGTATTTTGGCTTTCAACCCCCTCCTATATCTTCAGTGGTTGAAAACCGAATTCCTGAGTTAGGCTGAAGATTAGGGAATGATAAATGCTATCACTTACCTGCAGTCACAGTTTTAGAGGATTCTGGCTTTATGAGCAAAACACGCATTTCATGCATATGGTTACTAGAGCTGACAGTCTGTCATGCTGCTGACAAAGATAGCTGAGACCAAGGGCCATGGCTCGTTCATAAATAGCAAAGATCTCAAATTCCAAAATTAATATCATACACCTTTTCTAACTGAAATAATTGAGTGCTTACTCTAATGAGTCCTTTTGCAGCAGGAATGGGCTGGGTCACGCATTTGTGGACTGTTTTCTGATTTCATTTGGTCTTTCTCTCTGGGCAGTTAGCAATGCTTGCTATGGGGCATACATGCATCATTCAGTACTCAGAGGGGAACACCACCTAAACAGAAATCATTGTTGTATAGATTAGATTATTCAGTTCTTCCAGTGTTTTCAACAGGTTTGGATGGGTCTCAGCCAGCGCACTGAAACAAATGCAGCTCTTGCAAAGCATCACCACTTCAAAGCAAATACATGCTGTGCTTGGGTATTGCTGTGGTTCTGTGATTTTGTGATTGCAAAATTTGTGCTGATCATGTAATAAAATTTGTAAGAAAGAGAAAACACCTATTTAGCTTTCACAGAATGATTTGGGTTGGAAGGGACCTTAAAGATCATCTCATTTCATCCAGACCTATAAGCACGGCTGTTTTGCCTTGTATTACTTCTATTAACCCTCCCATTGTAGGGGGTTGGAACTAAATGATCTCTAAAGTCCATTCCAACCTAAACCACTCTGTGATTCTATAAGCCTGTGTTTAATTGAGGAATTAAATCAGAATCCAACATTTTTGAGATTCATCGCTAAATTTAGGCCCAAGTTTTTGCAAAATGGTCAGAACTGAGCACAGTTGTGTTTCTTCTGTAATCTCCAGATGACATTTGCCACACTTCAATTTTAGGATTCCAACCTAAGGTGCAAGACTGATTTTCTTGCATAAAACTAGACACTTCTATCTCCATAGTAAAACCCAACAGAAGATGGGTATTGGTCAAGTTAGCAGGAAACTAATGGTTAGACAAGGCTATTCACCGAGAAAATTTTTAATCCACAACCAGGCAGTGTTTTACTACACATGAAATTTACACTAAATTATGCTAGAGATCTTGCACTGTGCAGCCTTGTTCATTATATCTCTGAAAACCATATCCATCCATCACGTAACTATAGCTTTGTGTGGCTGATTCTCTGCTACCATGCTGTGTAAATGAGGACAAACATGGGAATCTTCTGCAGTTACAACCCCAACCTCTAGAGTCTGAGATGAAAGTAGGAACATTTCAAGAGCCTTTCAATGATAAGTCAGCAATACAAACTCAGTTACCTGGGCCAAGCAGAGACATTTGGAACAAGACATAACAGAGGTTTTGGTAAAGATAAAAGGTAAACCAAGACCTGGTTTAAATGCTTTATTAGACTCTTGGTGGCAGAAAATTTTGAAGTCATGGAGCCCTGAACACTCATCAAAAGCAATAACTGCTGTCATTTGCTGTACAAATGGAACAGACTTTTGCTTTAATGGAAAGAATTTCCAGGTATTTTGAAGTGAACAATTAAAAAATCAATTAAATGAAGAACAACCTTTTAGTCCAAGGATGCAAACAAGAACTGTTTTGGTACTGAAAGTATGTAGAATGGATCTATTAAAGCATAAGAGTCTCAGGTAATTGCAGAGAGGATGCTTGGGTCTGCATCCCTAATTAGTGCCAAAAGGCACTAGTATTAATTTGGATTAGAACTGATTATTGAAATGACCCTGAGCCTTTTGGTACTTAAAAATGAGCTGCACCTAATGGGCTATGTGAGGTAACTCTGCGACAAACAGAAGGAAAGGTCAGTATTCACAGAGTCTAAATCAGAGCTAAGCCAACATCTATTGCTGGTGCTCCAGCAACAGGTTCTCTTGAAAGTGTCAGGTGGTGGCTACACCAAGGGAACTGGCCTTGCCTTAAGCACACTAGATCTTATACTAAATGTAAGACCACACGCAATTATGAGTACAGGCATGGCTATTCCCATGTGAGATTTTAATTGAATCATGGCATATGCTGCTATCTTTGGGGACACAAATCCTGCAGTCATAAAGCAATGAACTATGGCGATGGCACAATAGTTAGGGGGTAAATAAAGAAGTTCAATAATGAGCCAAGAATGTATCTAAAAGACTTGGATTACAATATTGGTTAAGAAGGAAAATCTCCAGGAATTGTGAACAGTGGAGGTGCTCTCCTGCAAGAGGATTTCCTACAGGGGCTGTGAATTGGCCAGGATCAAACAACACTAATGTTCACACTGACACCTGGAGTGGTTATAGGATCTGTGTCCTCCCTGGACTCTTCTATTTCACTGAATTTTCCTTAAGATGTCTACCCTTTGTCATATTTGATTGCAATTACTAAAATGTTTGCTGATGGGACATAGCAAGGCAGAAAGGAGACAGATACCAAATGAACACTTGGACTTTTCTTTCTCAGAAAATCAGCCTTGCTATAATTGCAGCAAATTTAGGCTAAAACATGTAAGGCCTTGAAATATTTCTCAGAACATTACAGATTAAACAACCATGCTAAGCAATACCTTAGCATTAAGACCTGTCTGTAATTCAGTTTAATGGAATTATGTTTTATATTAAGGTTCCTCTTAAGGAGTGATTAAGAAAGTGAATATCTGATTAATACATTCAACATGTGGGGCAGACATGTGGTTTCTTTACTTGATAGGCTTATGTACTGGTGAAACTGGTGATCAGAAGTGATTGTTACTGGCATCCTATGATCCTCTGAACTAAAGACCTAGAGCAATTGGACAACCCTTTGTTAAAAACACAGATTTTGGTATCAACTCATTTGTCCATGGTTTATCAAAAGGAACTACTAACGGTATTTTTGGTTGTTGCTACTTAACTCCTCTCTAAGCAGTAAACAGGTAAATGTATTAACAAAAAGCAGCAGCTATGTCTGGTTTGGAGGACAAGGGAAATTACATGCATCAATATATGGTTCATCTTAAAGGCAAATTTCTGTTATTACACAATTGCTCACCTACTTAAACTTCAACTGTTCCTTAAAATACCTGCTGGAATGAAAAGGAGTAAATTCAGTAAGTCAGGTAAGCAAGACAGAAAGGCAAGGATGCTTCCTTAGACTGATCTAGGCATTATGCACACAAATTAGGAAATTCCACATTCTTCTCTACAGGAGGAAATTTTCATTGACAGCAGGCCAGACAATCCTTGTTAAAATTCTTGGCCTGAAAGTGGGCATGCCAATCTTGACAGGTGCTGGGCTACAGAGATAGACTTGGCTGGTAGGATCTTATCTCTGATAAGTAGAAGTTTTTTGAAAACATGGAAGTGTGGATCTAATCATCCCAACTGCAACTGGAGGGGGAAAACTCTTATGCATAAAACTTTATTTGAAAGTCATCCTTGTGACAATTATGGTCACCAAAATCACGTTATTTCATTCTAATGTGGGTATTTTGAATTGTAATCTCAAAGCATGTGTGGAAATCATGAGTTCATGAAACACAATGTGTTACTGTGGTCAAGTTTCTGCCTTGTGATAACTAAAATAACTACCTGCTGCAATGGGAAATTTCTCTTAAAATGACAAGAATAGCTCTCTCTTTCCCACGCAGCTGTTGCTTGATATGTCAGCATGCCTATATCCCGCCCAGGGTACAATCATCCTTGGCAATAAGCTCGAAGGTCCTGCCCCATCTAGATCATGTTATTGCAGCAAACCAGCGTGACTGAAGGGAATGAAAGGGAGTTTGCGATAGTTCAGTTGCACTTTCCAGCTGAAGGAATGGAAGGTAGGCAGGGCAAGCAATGGGGACACCTCCAGCATCATTTACCAAGTTGAGCAAAGCATGTGAGGATCAAAGCTTAAAGATGTCTCTGTGAACCAAACATGAAGATAGCTTATTTTAGACCAAAGGAATTAATGAAGAAGTTAAGCTAAGAAATACTGTGTTTTTATAAAGGCAGTACTGAAAAATGAGTGTTGAAGTACTTTGAAATCACCTGAAAAGCTTGATAGGAAGGAAAAGCAGCCTTTGCTCACTAAAACTGCTAGCATGCAGAACTAAAAACTATTACCAGTTTTTCAGCATGAGGAATATGCCTTGCTCAGTATTATTTGCTGAGTACCTAAGGGTTAACTCCCATAGTCTGATTTGTGACTAAATGAACCTATAATTAACTATTGGTTTAAAATGTTTGGAAACAATATGAAGTGATACTATTTTGCAACTAGTACTTCTGCCAGTACTTGGCTTTATTAGTTTAGCACAAGAGGTGTTTTCTGATAAGTCGTCTGGAACAAGTAACACTGTTATTTTGGTTTCTATCACTGTTTGGAAACTGCTCTCTTGACAGCTTAAGCATTTGTCAAAATGCTCTACCTGGTTGCTCCCCATTCTGAGCTCTACAATGCCAGCATCACTTAATTTGAGTGCTTCACTACCAGTGCAGAGAGTTACAGGGAAGATGAAGTTCAATGGGAATGAGTCAAGCCTGTACCATTCCTCTCTGTGTGTTTGTTAGCTATCATAAAGGTGAATTCGTTATGTCATTTCCTGGTTTCCCTACATTTTTTTCTTATATGAAGAATGACTCAGGCTCTAAGACGTTGCCCAAGGTGAGAACAGCAAAGAGATCCCTGCCTGAATTTTTGTTCCCAAACCAAGGAGCTTAAATAAGTTTAGGTTTATCTTCCCTAGGATAATTTCCAGTTTCTTCAGAAATTGCATGTTAAAATATAACTATAAGCACGATTAGTTTCTTTTTTAGAAAGAAACCACTCTGTCCTACATTTTGATGACAGCTTGATGCACTGACCTTTAGAAGCCAGGAGTATGGATGAAGTTGAGTGTCCCAAGATCAAAACTAAAAACAGACACAGTGGACATAGGATGCTAGAAGAATTATATTGACTTCAAAAAGGTCGGCAGATGTCACTCAGTTAAGATTTCACTGACTTCATTACCCCAATCCATACATTGACTGCAGGACTGAGGTCCTAGGCTAAAGCAGGGATTAGGGAAAGGGGAATTTTTAACAGTGGACCTTCATAATCTTTTAAATCATGGCAAAATACTACACAGATCAGTATTTTAGAAGCCTTGATATTTTTGAGTGATTTTGTGACCAGAATGAAAGGAAGATAGATTCAATCTAAGGGGAAATGTTATTTTGGTAACATGTTCAAATCCATAAAAACGGCTGTCTCTTTGTAAACTGTCTTCATGTCAGTGAACACCATGTTCCTTCTTCATTTCCAAAACTCCTTGATCATCATTTTTTATTTGCTTCTGGCATGAACATGCTACCCAGTATCTTTCTGGAGAGGAAGATACGTACTGTAAAACCTCATGTAGTCATAGGAAGGTAAACTAGATAATATAATCCACAACTTTATCCATAATTCCTTGCCACCACCTATCTTCTCCAGTCTATTTTAGCTTCATTGTAAAAAGTGCCCAGGTAGGCCAGACAACAAGACTCTCCAGTATTTCACAAGCTAAAATCCATCATAGCCACAGTGTCAGTTTTGCATGGACAGCAGCAAATAATGATCCTAGATAAATTTCCCCTTAATCTCCCAGATCCATTGAGTAAGGGGATAATGAAATCACACTTTCACTTCACGCACAAAATATAAAATAACATGTGAAATGTCTTTAAGACAATTCAGATATATTCCAGGAAGAGAGGGTGAAAGCACATTACAAGAAACTAGGGTTTTTTTGAAGTATTTTTTTCAAGCTCTTTTTTATGACTGATCTTTAAACTTCCTATATGATGACACTTACTTGGCACTGCGCTGATTCAGTCTAATCTAGGTGATAATGGGTCTCCCAAGAGTTATTTTTTAAAAACAAGTAGTTTATCAAACACACTGACAGCTACATTTTCAAATTATTTCCATTTCTTTTTCTTTTGAAATATTTGCCTTGCTTTTATGTAAAAAAGCCCCACAAAACCAAAGCACAGCTCAGACCTTTCTTGCAGACAGATGTACCAAAAAGCTGTCACAACACTAGCTCCTCAATAAACTGTCAAAAAACTGTAACATTCTGAATTTTTGTAATTAGCAACTCAGAAAACAAAAACATCCCACACCAAGACCCCCCAAATCTCGCAGCTCATTTGCCACCAGGCAGTAGGAACCTGCTGCTTTCAGTCTGTTTCCTGACCTGAAACTTCCCTATTATTTTTTGTAATATGTAGTTGAGAAAAACTTTTATAACAGGACTTCCTGCTGGCAGAAGGGGTGGGTAAGAAGCTTTTGTATCTGATATTACACAGATAACTTTGTCACCAACCACGTCCCTTAAAAGCATGTGAAACTCTACCTGAAGCTTGCCGTTGCAGCTCATGAATTAATAGTTTTGATTTACATTTTGATGACCAGAAGGAGAAATGAGGGTGCAGGTACTTTTTCTCTGGGGAGAAATGGAGGGTGTTCAGGAGAGATGTAAAGAGGCAAGAAATCCCACAGACCAGCTTGAAGCTGTTATCAGATAAGGATGGAAAAAGGAGGGGGTGAGGGAGAATACCTGGCATGAGACCTGCTCTGCAGAGGGACTGCCTGCCGTTGCAGTGTGGATTTCTGCACATATCATTCCTCTCAAATCCAGATGTGAGCTATAACATCAGGTGTTGCTACGTTATGCCCACTACCTCTGCAAGCAGTATCTTGATGAAGATAAATAAAACCTTAAGAACCTTATTTGACTTTCATGGGCCATGATTAGGTTTGCAGAACTGTCAGAGAATGAGCAAGCCAGATCCAGTGTCTGAGCTACATATATGGAATCCTCTTTCACATGTACTTTTGTAAAATGGAGAGGGTTTTGGCTGAAGTTAGTCCCAGGAGCAGGTACCGTGGGATAAAAAGTGTTTTCCTAGAAGGAACCCTCAGTAATAGAAAGCTGAAGTATTATGACTCCTTGTTTTGTATCACATGGCAGTTCCTACAGCTTGAAAAAAGGCAAGGGCCATGCCTTATGGTTTAATCTGAGAAAGCATTATTAGGTTTTGTGTGAGAACCTGTCTCGTTAAATCTCGCTTTTTAGAAACAGCCATGTTCTTATTAACCTAGATCCAACTATACTTCCAAAATAACTATTATGAAAGCATCCTGTGACATTTATATTCTACTGTTCCTCTGTTCTTTGGTCCCAGAAGTGGTAATAAATTGATTTAGTACCTGGCACACCATGAGGGTTATCAGAAGTATAAGAAAAATGTACAGGAAAAAATACTTTTTGCTGCATTCCTCTCAGCCTTTAGCGGCCTTGCTCTCAGAAGTGTGTGTTTATTTGCGATTCTTTACAGTACTAGTCACTCAACGAAGGGTACTAGGTCTTCTGTCCTCTCATTTAAACAGAACAATTTACCCAGGGAAAGAGAAGAACATCTTCAGTTTGTGCGTGCCAACAACTGCGCATGAGTACTCTGACCGTTCAGAAAGACTAGGATTTTTTACCTTAACTCCTTTGGTAGAATGTGGAAATAGAAGCTGTGCTTAGAAAATAATTGGTACATATGAACAGCTTCTTTTATAAAGCTGAAGGTAAAGGGCAACTAATATTCCAGGGCAGAAAGTATAAAAATAATTATGACACTCTATAAAGTGTATGTAAAAAATAGAAGGAACCTTCTGCCTTGTGGTGGCACAGAGAAAAGTCAGCGGTAGTACGCAAAGAAGGTTCTGAGAGTAAAGAATTCCTGACGTGTTTGTTTTTAAGGGCATCTTAGATCTGGAAAAAGTATTTCTGCTCTTTAAAATAGTGTATCCATTACTGAGGGTAGGTGGTGGTATTGGGGAGTAGCATCCATCTGTGAGGTTTCCAGCATTATGTTATTTATCAGCATTCTCTTGGCTGTCTTCATAATTAGTCTTCAGACCAGCATGTTGCCTGATTTCATTTAGACATCTATTCCAAGGAAAGTGCAATGGGGATTTGACTGATGCAGGTCACATACTGTGGTGATTTTCCAGTCATTTTTTATTTGAAACAAAACACTACTGTAATGAGAAAAATGGCTCAATCGGCCAGGGGTAGTAGTATTTCTGGGACAGTCACTGCTCGCAGTGTTCAGTGCATCGAATTTGTTTGACACTGACTTCAGATATTATTCTTTTGCACAGAGTTCCTAACCAAAAACAAGAAAAAAATAATCTTGGCTGTGCTTAATGAGATCTCTGTAGTATGTTCAACTGACTGGAAAGAATCACCACCATTAATATGGCACGCGATCAGTTCCAAACTTACCCACAGTTAGTTTGCCATGGGATGTCAATGCAAAATACGTTTCTACAGAATACATTTTACACAGCATTATCGGCTATAGAACATCCACTGATGGGAAATACTCTTTTCTGTTTAACTATGCCTTTGCTATCTTTAAACTTGTGTGGATTATTCTTTTATTATGTTGTTTCTCACTTTCTTAAAGATTTCCTAAGGTTTTTCTTCAACAGCGATGCTGCTTCTTTTATGTTCTCTCTTGTTCATATTTGTTTTCCCACCAAACAGCACCAGGTATTTTATCTACTCTCCTCAAGTTTCAGAGCTATGGTGTTAAAGCAGTCCTGCAAGTTACTTAAACAGTAGCACCCTTTTTGGATTAGTCACACTTGTATGAAACAAGTGCAGAGTCATTTCTTAGTCATTTTAATGAGACATAGTCCTTTTATTGCTTGTCAGATCAAACGTATATATACACCCACTGCCCTTTTCAATGCCTACTCTCACTCTAGACCCCACTTCCAGTTGCTTTAGGTATGGTTTGGTTCTCAAGCAAGTTACTTTGTTGAAAGACTAAATATGACGTGGCTTTATTGTGCTAGATCAACACAATATATTCACTCAACAAATCCTTCTTCAAAAGCAAAATATGCATCTCTGCATCATTCCTGAAGTTTGAAAGCTTTGTCTTATAGCTACAATTACCTTGGAAATGTCCAAGCCCTGCTGGGTTCTTCTCTGGAGTGAAAACTCCACTCTTGTTTTGCAAATAGTTGCATTTTCTTTGACCTCTAATGTGTTGGCAGGTACTTGAAGGAGACATGTACTTTCTGACCCAGATGGTATCCGACAAAATTAGGAAAGATTATGGCCTTGGTAGGATAGGAATCAGTGTCTGTTGTCTCATTAATTACATCTGCTTCACATGTAGACTGGAGTCTGAGCTATTTCTGTGAAGCAGTAAAGGGCCCTTAGCCTCAGGCACTATGACATTGGCATTATATTGACTGTGAGGCAGGACTGTGTTTTCATGGGAATCCTCTTGGTGAAGGAGATGGCACTGGAGGTGTGATGGTCACGGTACTTCACACTGTAGGTCCTTCAGGACAGCTTTGGCATTGAGCACATTAAAGTTCTGGTGACCAAACGTGGGACTGTGCAGTACCAGACCCCATGTGAGTGGGCATGCAAGGTCCCACAGTGCCCTGGCAGACTTTCCAAATGGAAAGTCAGCTGACTACTTGCTGGAAAGCCAGGGAGATACACACCACTGGCTAACTTGGGTAACAAAGATGCTGAGCTGAAATGTCCCACTGCATGATGACCAGTGTTTTTGAATCACAGAACCACCTCTCTGATTGCCCAGACCTGAGTACCTGCAGCTGCCATCCCACCACCTGGAAGGCATCATTCTGGCATGGCTTCAGGGTGAGTGGCAGTGACAGCACTCAGAATCAAATGCCCCTGCTATGCCAAGTTGCACCAGCCAGCACTTTCTGCTGGTTTTACTGGAAACCAGGAGTACTGGCTCAGCCAGCCCCAAGCCAGGGTACCACTACCAGGTGCTCTACTGCAGGATCATGGTGCTGGTACTAGCTCTTGTTGCTCCTGGGTTGCAGGGTTCTCCAGACCTACAGCTTTGCACCCTCACATGACGCACCCTACACATTATCTGCAAAACTAAAGGTGAAGAAAAAACATGGTTAAGTTCCTAATGGCAGTGCCCAAAGGTACTGTATGTGAAGATAACATCAGTAGACAGAGCCAGCACAGGCTCTCTTCACACAAACTATTTCCCAGAGGCTAATGGCAAGGAGGAGAGAGAAAGCAAGTACTGACAGTTTACTGTAGGAGCTCAAAGAAAAAGTGGACAAAGCTAACAGAACTCCAGCTCTTGGTTTGCATTTAACCCAGTTCAGAGCATTCACCGGTGTATACAGACTTACTTTCTATGGCTGGCAGAGCTGGATATGGTCATTCAGTAAGAAGCAGAGGCTCTCAGATTTAAGTGTGAGGCCTTTCAGGAGAAGTTGGTCTATGATGTCTATAACGCTTTAATCTAATGTAAAAAAAATGCAAGTTACTGGCAAATACCTTCAAAGGAGGAAATCCTGATCTTGGAAGTTGAACACTTTTTGGTTTTAACACAGACCAAGTTTCTAAGAGGTAGATCACTTCTTCTGACTCACAGAAACCAAGGGAAAGACCAAGGCCTCCTGCTTCTACCCAAAGAATCCTGTTTTACTTTCTTGCTTCACTTTTCGACCTCATCTTGAATTTATAAGGGCTGTGATTCATCAGAGGCTACTAAAATAATGTAACAGTATTAAAATATCACCATTCTCATGTTTTACTGCAAAATAAATAGCTCAAGTACCTGATATCACTGTATAATAAAACTATCAAATCACCATTGGGGCTTTTGCTGAGGACAGACAGTTCAGATTATATGTGCTCTATTTTCTAAAGGCTAAACTCCTCTCCAGATGGTTTGCAAAACACCACTGGGCAGATGTGTTGGCACAGTGGAAATGCCCCCCACCAAAAATGTGTAGGGAAAAGGGAAGGTTACTCAGTAAATCTTAGGAAGTGCTATCTACAAAAATAAACAAGAGAGCAATAAATGTGGCTCAGCCGCATTCAAAGACAAAACTGTCTTGTGTCTCTGCTCCCCCCCATCCTCCTTGAAGAAGTTTTGGTCATCTAGAAGGATCCCTAGCACTTGGACTCAACTAGTATTGCTCACACTTCTCATGTCCATACAAAGCAGATCTAACCCCTTGTGCCCAGCCTTAGCTGAGACTAGAAAAGCAGAAGCTTGTACTAGTTGGCATCGTGTCACTCAGAGCAGGAGACCAACACGTGACACGAGGCTGCCCGGTTGCTGAACTTCTCCAGCCGCTTGCTCAGCTTTTTCCAATGGAACTGCTCACTCTGTCAGAGAATGCTAGCTGTAAATGGGATGTTAATGAAACAAACCAACAGGCAATTTAGGCTATTGAAGTACACTTGAGGAAAAAAGCCCTAACTGGAGAGATGACATGTGATGTATTTTTTACTAATGTTTTGAGTCAATTTGGCAGATCCTGATGGCAGGCAAGTTAGAAACATTTCATTGCAAGTTTGAACATTGCACTGGGATATAAGGGCAGCCACTTGAACAACAGCAGTGCTTGAATTAGGGCTAAGAAATGTACTCCTGGCTAGTTTCAAATTTAAAAAAAAAGAGAGAACTTTAAAAAAGGTATAAATGAGGCTAAAAGAATTTATGTTATTTTTCCAGTTTTTCTGCTAACTCCTTTTCCATCTCCTCATCTATCTTCTAAGTGTACTACCTTATGAATGAGTGAGCAATAAAAGAAGTATGCAGTGGCTGAGAGAGAAACTCAAGATAACAAGATAATACAAAACGTAAGCCAAAGCTTAACCAGAACTGGAAGTTAAGATGTAGATCTGAACATAGAAGTTTCTCCCATCTGAGCTTTAGGGCAGTCGTTAGATAGTTCACACAATAAACTAATTCAAAAACAGTGGCACAAAGCATGATGTTTAGTTTACATCTGTCAAAATCTTGGACCTGTACTTTCTAAGAGTTTTAATCCTGTCTGCAGACCACACGTGATGACACTTGACTCGGAGCAAAATAAAAATAAAACAATTTTAAAGCCTTTTAAATTCCTATCTTCACTGAAGAGGGGTAGGGGAAGAACAATGAGTAAAGAAGCAGCTACAAACTATCCCAAGGTTAAGGCCAAAGTGATTACTGTGCCTAGGTGATGCAGGAACAGACTCACGATTAGAAGGTAACAGAAAAATGAGTTACTATGTGCAGTCTTTTAAACAACGTGTTTTAAGGCTGCAGAGAACAGAATGGAGCTGGTTTTGCCGGTGCCAGTGCACTACCTGAGATCTGCTGGCTGCATGACCATAGATATGCTTGGTCTCCTTGCCACTCCCAGTTTATGTGGAGATTTTAGACTTGAAGTCCCATTTAGCCTTTGAGATGGACTTTTTTCCTTCAGTGCAGCTGCCATTTTCAGCAGTAACAAGGTCTGCATGGTAAACGTCCAAATGTTTCCAAGCATCCAGAACTGAAGGGGGGTAATAACAAAGGGTTAATTCAAAGTTCCCTATCACTGACCTCCCTCCAACCTTCTAGGCTGCCCAGGTTTGGAGCTGCACGGATCAGCTGGGGTTTTTCAGGAGAAAAATTATGTGGCCACTCCCTGAACCCAGATAATCCCTCTGGCTGGGCTTTCTACTGCTGGTATCTGCCAGGTTAGGCAGAATTTAATCATCAAAATTATTGTGGTGTCTTTCAAGCAAAGACCAGGAGGAAATGAATTTCTGGATTTAGGTATGTTTCCTAGCATTAACCCAGTGTAGCTGCTATCTGAGGTCAGTTACAGGGTTCAGGACAGACAGCAGGGACTAAGCTTGTCTCCAGTACTATTTATCAAAGACTGGGTTGGTAAGCAAACAGCAGGAGGGAGAAGATGCAAGGAGAAAGTTTCAAGGGATGTGAAGGTTGAAGGGGATGTGAAGGTTGAAAGGGAGATGAAGCTTTTTACCTTTAAAAGGAAAATAATGACAACCTTAAGAACAAGCAAGAGAGACTCCTACAAAGAACTGAACATGAAACAGAGTGGAGCAAGCCATGATGTTGAGGTGTTAGAGACACACTTAAGAGAATCAAGCAGGTAGAATTTTTTTTTGCAAGAATGAGTGACAAGATGTGAAACCAATTCCTCGTCTTTAATCCTTTTACCCTTTGTGGTCCAAGACATGCCTCATTTTCTGGTAAAGTAGATGAAGCATTGTGTATGCTCCATTATCCATGTGAGAGGAGGTAAGACGCTTCAAGCCATCCAGAAAGCATGAAGAGCTTGACTATGGTATGTTAAAATAATATTTAGATTTCCAAATTGGAGCGTTAACCTGCAACACACAGAATCAGGGGATCATTGGAAAAGATCGTTAAGATCATCTAGTTCACCCAGCTATTAACCCAGCACTGACAAGTCCTTAACTAAACCATATCTCAAGCAGGTGATGCTTATATGAATAAATGATCAGCTGCTCTACACTGTTGATTAACGTGAGACCAGTAGGAGGATAAGCATTGATAGAGTTTACCTGCTTTTTCATACCTTGCACCTACTTGTGTCCTTTTCAGGTGTGAGACGCAGTTTATTTTTGAATGTCTGTTTACAAAAATCAAGTTCTAGTACCTGTTGTTGAACTTGTCAAGCATTCAGTATGAGCATTTTATGTAAAAGAGGGATTTTCTGCCAGTTCCTAATTTCACTGCCATATGCCAAAAGTAGCCACACCAGACAGGCCTGAAGCATGATAAAATCATACTGCATATCAAAGTGAATGGTTAAGGAGGGTCTCGTTTCATCTTTAGTTCATGAACTGTGACTTTAGGCAAAGTTATCTTCCCTGTTTAAGTCAAAGTGCAAATGGGGAATCGGATTTGCAGGCAACACTCAACTGACACTGAGGAGCATTTACTACCACGGATTACATTATTATCAGGCAAGCAAAAGGAAAACCCATAGCTTTGGTGGGAACACAGGCCGTGTCTGGTGGCAAATCATACTGGAAAGCAAATCCATCCTTGAATGTCATTCAATGTGCATCATACATATTAAAAAAATATATCAATAACCCTGTTTTCTTTAAAGAAACTTTAGCCTATGTTAATGGCTTGTTCTTTGTTCTTCCAAATACAGATCCTGGAAGAAAACATGAAGTTAGAGTGCAAGTGTCATGGGGTCTCAGGGTCCTGTACCACTAAAACATGCTGGACAACTCTGCCTAAATTCCGGGAGTTGGGCTACATCCTTAAGGACAAATACAATGAAGCTGTTCAAGTCGAACCAGTGAGAGCAAGTCGTAACAAACGTCCAACCTTCCTCAAAATAAAGAAGCCACTTTCCTATCGCAAACCCATGGATACAGATTTAGTGTACATAGAAAAATCTCCCAATTATTGTGAAGAAGACCCTGTCACTGGCAGTGTGGGAACACAGGGAAGAATGTGCAACAAGACAGCCCAGCAGTCCAATGGCTGCGATCTGATGTGCTGTGGTCGAGGTTACAATACTCACCAATACTCAAGAGTGTGGCAGTGCAACTGCAAATTTCACTGGTGCTGCTACGTTAAATGCAACACATGCAGCGAAAGAACAGAGGTGTATACCTGTAAGTGAGCACATAGCCAGGCAGGCTGACGTGGCCCTGGCCATCAATACATTTGCACATGCACTCAACATATCTACGCAAGACTGTAGGAAAGACCTGCTCTCCCAGAAGAAATGGTGATGAATTGAGCCCTCTCTTTTCTTCTCATGTTTCACTGCGTGTGTGGATACACATTTCAGACTCTTATGAGAGTCAACCAAGAAACAAAAACATACAAACCCCACCCTGAGCAACCTGACACGCAAAATTGAGAGGAAAAATATCATCTCAGTTAAGCTGCACCTCTAAAGCATTGACTGCCTTATGAAGAGACACCAGCCAGAGGAAAATCTCTGAGCATGGCAACTAACTCTTGTTTTGGAAAACTTCAGTGTACAAGGAGCAGGGAGAGGTAGGGGAGAAATCCACAAAAAAAGGCTGTGCACAGGATGGGATGGACAGTACCCCATCGTGAACTGCCCATGCGAGTGTGTGGATGACAGAGATCTAAAGCTTCTACACTTGTGAAAAGCTTCTGCTGGTCTTGTCCATCTTTCCACTTCATACCATTTGCTACACCAAGTAGAACTGTTGAAGTTTACTGTAGACACTGCTTTTATCTGCCTTTTGTGTGTGTGCGTGTGCGTGCTGCAGATTTTAGCACAGGGATTTGGAACACTTGGGCATAATAATAGCAATATTTAACAATTTATTCAGATAAAACTAATATTAATTTATTTAATTAAAAAGAACTCTACCAATGTTTTTGGGACTATTCTGCAATTAAAGTAGATAGCTGGCTTTCTTTGTGGAATAATTTTGTAGAAACAGCAAGGGAAAAACTGGAGCTGTATATATTATTCTTGAACTAGGATATTTCTATTAGTTGGACTTGCGGGATGTGTTCTACAGGACTAGATGTTTAAGTACAAAAGCTGGCGTCTTTATATATATCTGTACATACACATACACTGTTGTTTTTGGGGTTATTGTTTGTTTGTTTTCTCCTGTTTGCTGCTAGTTGTCTGGAACAAAAGTCAAGTGGTAGGGGTTACCAAACTTTACCAGGTTGGGTTTTTTGTTTTGGTTTTTTTCTTTTGTTTGGGTTTTTGGTTTTCCTTCAGTTAAAAGAAAGAAGCATTTTGAAAACTGTCTAAAAATAAGAAAATCCAGACAAACTTCCATCTTTTGGAAAAATCAACCATAGGATAAGAGAGTATATTTTGTAAAAGACTATTTTTATATAAATATTTTATTTATACTACGTCTGCTTGTTCAACCTGTACTTTTTCTCAAAACAGGCATACAATTTGTAATTCTTAGGCTATTTAACATAGAAAGGGTAATTAGTTTGTGGACACAACAGCAGCAAGCTGGGTGCATTCAGCTACAATTGGTGGATGTGTCAGAAAGCAGAATGAACCTTCTCTCCGGATGTGTGTACAAACTGGCTCTTTTCCTGCAGCTTGATTTGCAGAATATGCAAAACAAGAACAGGGTATGTAGCATCAGTTTTGTCACATGGCTTGAATTTGTGATTGGTATTAAATGGATGCTCATTTATCCCATTCAGGGAAAAAAAAATCCGATTAGCTTCCCACATGCATCAGTCATTAAACTGTGGAGTTATGACTAGCAAATGTGCTGTGTGTGCTGTCAGTTAAACCTCTACATTGTGTTACTGTCAAATTTGATTTTAATCAGTGGAAGACTGTAGACTATGACTGTAAAAACTAGCATGACACACATAGTCTGATTCTCATAGATAGGATACAAAGCTTACTTTTTTGTCCAACTCTTTTTGGTATTTACATTCTTCTTTCTCCTCAAAAGGCTGGAGCTCAAAAATCCAGAAAAACATCTAGGCAAAATTAAAGAATGCTGACTTGTTTTTCAGAGCTCAACCAACCCACTTTACATTCCCTTTACAGGATTTCCTTTTTATTACTGCTAATTTCTTCACATAGTTGAGTGGCAAATATTTCTCTGTTTTATAGTCATTCCGTTCCTCCTACTTGACGTGTTTGTGACAGATAAAAAACCAATCTGATTTAAATGTTCTTTTTCATTGGGTAATAAATATGGCCCAGCACTACTGATGCTACTGCATGTTCTGTCTGGAACAGACCAGACTTTTCCCTACTTCCAGACTACAGGATCTCATGCCTTTAATGAGGCTAAGAGGGGCATTAGTAAAGGAAACAATCCACCCTCCAGCAGGCAGCACATGTCCCTGGCTCCTGCTGGTAACAGCACGTGTTACATGCAGCAGATGATACAGCTACATCTTGTGTCCATTGGAGCAAAATTCCCACCAAAGACTGTGAAAACAGAGGAAGTTTTCAGAGAGAGGAAACACAAGCATCACAAAAGATGATGCGAAGTTCTACTGTAGCAGCCTAACCTTTTAGAACTTGTCTGAATGTGACATGTTGGGTTTTTTAACTCACTTCTTGTACATCAGTTACTTACGCAACAACTCAAGCTTGTGCAGTCCCTGACCCTAGTAGTATGTAACCAGGGTTAAATACAGTTTCACTGCAGACCTGCCATTTAATACAAAAGACAATTGGATGCAATTCAGACATCAGTTTTGGGATATTGAAACAAAATTATTACTATAATTTAGTTTTAAACTTAGGATTTGTCAATATAAAGCAATTCTGGGGGAGTAACTGAGTCACTGCTTTTTGTTCATCTCAATTCCACACATTGAGAATTGCTAAAACATAAAATGCAATGACGTGCATATGGTATGATGTTAATCCCAGCACTGTTCTGGTTAAATAAGCCTGATCTATCACTTAATACTGGAATCTCTTCCTCTTCCCCCTCCAATTTGTGTTGGATTTTTACTTAGCGGGTATCATGTCATAGTCAAAAGCGTGTTTTCTTCATCGATTAGAGTTATTTTGCAAATTACTACTTTTGCAGCATGTTTTTACCATAGAAAAATAATCTGTGAAACTCCTGCTTCCTGTATATTTCCGTATGCAGTGATGTGCAATGTACAGCTAATGCATTCATTATTGAAGGACAAATATCTTAAACAGTTTTACTCACAACAATAAAGAACTGGATGCTCAATGAAAGGTATTTGGTACACATTTGCCCTGTATTTTACAATATCACTGATGATCAGTGCATTAATTAAAAAAAAAGTCAATTGGCTATTAACTGGAGTAATAGTTTGGAAACTCTGACATATAGAGTGAAGAAAACAAAATGTTGCATTCAAATAGAACTAGTATTTGAAAAATTGGCTGAGCTGTATCACCCTAGATAGGAGAAATCTGGCCCATCAGAATCTGCCATGAGTCTGGAGTTCATTGGTCATTTGCTAAATGGGCTTGAATAGCACAAAGAATAAACAGGAGAAGGAGAGAGATTTACAATTTTGTAGATATTCCTTCCCCCGACAACAGCTTGTTCTTTGTTATCAGGGATAGAAGAGCTCTGTTTTTACTTGGTGAAGAACCACACAATAGCAGTGAAATGCACACAACTGCAGAACAATACCAATCTCAAAAGAAAATATATCTTTTCATCTCTACTAACCAAGGGAAGCACTGGATTGCTGTCCACAGGAATAACCAAGCTGAGGCTGTCAAAGAAAACACATTCAAGAAGCAGGAAGAGTAAGAGGAGGAGAAAGCGAATGAGAACAAGCGTAATTGCAAGTTGGGAAGCTATTATTTCTGAAATCTCACTTCCTCGTGTGATAGCGGAGCCCTGATTCATGGAAATGAAACAATTCTACCTTGGAATTCCTAAGCAAGGTTTAAGGATTTTACCTCTTGGCCTTTTTAAAAGGACATCTAATCTGAATATGATTAGCTTGAATACTCTAAGTACCTACATAAAACATGAATCAGTCGATGATTAAGTTTTCTTTGCCATGTATGCACAAAGGTAACGGAGATATGTCTTTCAACAATGATTATTAAACTGAAAACATCCTTAAAACATACTCGTAAGTGGCTCATTTGGTAAAATTATCATAAGAATACGTAATTACTCTGACAAGAAAAATAAGGGGGACATTCCCTCGTACACAAGGCTCTTTGCAACTATCCCAAGGGTTACAAAACTGTTTGTTTTAGATTTAGAACATTCAGAAATCAATCTGTTGAACACAGAAACACTGTAGACTGCAGTCAAGGTGCAAGTCCTCAAATTAAGATTCAGCATAAGTGTTTTTAACAACATGTGTAGATTTGTCATTATAACACATACCAGGAAAAACGCACTATGAATATCCAAAAGGGGTGTATTAACCAATACAACCCTTTGTCCCCAGTTTGTAACCCCAAGAATTTGATGGAACAAGAAGTTCTCAAACTTCATTGTTTATAGAAGTACTAAGCTGCAGATTCAGTGACTGACATGTCTAGATAGGGCTGGCCAAACTTGGCAGCTACTGTTGCTGTCAATCAACAGCGGTACAGAACAGTCCGAGTCAGGCTTGAATGTCCCAAAACTGTCCAAAACTGAACCAAGTGCAGGAATTTTATCCCACAACAGAACTTCAGATGATGAACTCATCTAGATTCCAAAACACTCTTCCTTAATTCAGGGTTTTCTCCAATAGTTATCACCACTGCAAGTGACCTAGTTGGTTAAGTCAACTCACATTCTGGTCAAAATCGCACTGATGATTTCTCAAAGGTGGGCACTTTAGTCTTAATACAAATAAAGGGAACCCTGCCTCTAGGAACAAACAATAACATAGGATAAGTCAAAATGGTGAAGTACTTGGATATAAAGGACTCCAGGCATTTGAAGAAAGATATAAGAACTTTGTGACTTTCATATCCACAGGTGATGCTTGAAAAACCTAAAGGCTTCTTCTGATGCTTTAGATTTTCATGAAATTACTGACATTTCCACTTTGTTGTTTTACATATTCACAAATTCACCAATAGTACATATCATAGAATTTAGGAGGTCAGAAACCAATCAAGGAGAAATCTCCATTCTAAGTTTAGCAGAATATAATTATTACTTTCAGGTTCATATAATTTCTTGCCTTGATCTTGTATTTTTGTTAGCAAATTCACTACATTACACTCTTGACAGGAAAGTTGCCTGCTTTGTAAAGAGATTTGACATCTCTAGGAGAAGGAATTGAGAAGAATTTAGCTCTTCTCAATGTCATCTAGTGATAGGACAAGGGGCAACGGGTGTAAGCTGGAACATAGGAGGTTCCACATAAACATGAGAAGGACCTTCTTCACAGTGAGGGTGACAGAGCACTGGAACAGGCTGCCCAGGGGAGTTGTGGAGTCTCCTTCACTGGAGACGTTTAAAACCCGCCTGGATGTGTTCCTGTGCAACTTGGTTTAGGTTATCCTGCTGTGGCAGAGGGATTGGACTAGATGATCTTTCAAGGTCCCTTCCAATCCCTAATGATTCTATGATTCTATAATAAGGTGAGATTATATATCATATATACCTAGTGAAATGTTCCCAGGCTTGTGTGTGCACAAAAAACCCCACCCCAAAATGAGATAAAGATAAAATTAGCTCCACTTATCTATGATTATTAATACAGGCATACTCTCTTAGCACAGAAGACCTGACCCTAGTTTCTGTGTTTCATGTGCTAGTTTTCATCCTTTCCCAAAACCCCCAAAGCACATGTTGTATATACAAACCATCCACTAGAGGTGAATCATCATTTATAAGAACGCTCAGAAGTTTTTCTTGGGAACAGCACATCATGCATAACTCTCTGTCGCAGCTGTACCACTTTCCGTTTTTACCAGTACACCTGCCTGCAGCCTGAATGTGCTTGTTAGCTGAGTTTTAGCTCTCTACAGAGCTCTCTGATCCATTCCCACTGACTAGTGGCTTCTGTCTTGATTTTTGTTCTGTGTGTGGGGATAATACCATAGAGGAGGATGACACTCAAGATGAAAAAACATTCATCCCCTGGGGACTGTTGATTTTTCAGACCAATGCACAAAATGTGGAATTACTCCAGCCGTCTAGGACATCATGTCCTACCAACTCAAGTTTTCAATACTGTTGAGAAAGCTGCACTGGCAGTTTTTAAAAACAGAGTGGACCAGAGAATGTGATCTCTAATGGGATACACTAATGGGCAGAAGAAATGGTAGTAAAAACCTGTAAAGAGACATTGTGGAGTTTTGTTCTCCATCAAGCAGAGCTCTCAATGGGACTTCACATGAACTGTACCACAGGTAGTGCTTAATATTACCAGTTCATCACATTTACTCATTGTTCAAAATCCTTTTCCAGTGACTAATGGTTCTTATTCTCTCAATGGTATCAAGCTTTCTTCACTCATATGATGTTGGCAAACACTCCTTTAATTATTAATATTTTACAAGCTAATTTCCTTCCAGGATTTGTTATACCATTTTGCCCTTTATCCGAAACTCCTTTCATTACTTACACTACAAGAAGCCATAAATGCCATAAAACTCTTAGCATTTTGATGACCAAAAAAACCCCCAAATTAGTTTTGGCCCCATAGGGCTTACAAAATAAATTAAGACAAAACCCATTAGCGAGGTTCCTAGTATTGTCCCAAGGGTTAGTTTTTACTACTATATACTCTGATACATCCTCACTGTGGAGCACAGAGATTCTTCTCTGGCAACAGCATCTTGAAAAGTAATTTCTACCAAACCACATCAGACTGCTTTTTAGTATGGTCAGAGAAATGCAGTTCATTGGATAGGAACTGGTCTAACTAGGAGACTGATAAAGCAAATGGAAAGCTAAATTAATGGCCTATTACAAATAGAGTACATAGAATGCATTGGGTTGGAAGGGAATTTTGAAGGTCATCTAGTCAACCCCCTGCTATAGTAAGCAGGGTCATCATCTACTGGATTTCCTACTGGCTCAGGTTGCCCAGAGCCTCATCCATCCTGGCCTAATATGCCTCCAGGAAATGCATCTTAGAAATGCTTTGGAAAAGAGGGGAAAGGAACAAGTATGGGGGAAACTCCCTGAAAACTCAGTGCCTGGAAGACACATTATGGAGTCCACCAGGGAACACTGAGAGGACTTGGCAGATTTTTGCTAAAGCTAAGCCTTCACGTAGCGCAATGTGATTTGGCTCAAGCCAAATCCAGACATCTATTCCACTGAACCAACAAGAAACCTTTTTATGAGTTGTTTCTCACACTTAATTTCTTTACTAGCAACTTTTCATATAGATCCGTGGAAATAAGCACTATGGGCACCACGTTTCATCAAATCGGAAATTTAAATCTGAACCATTTTAAGCTACAGAAGATATTAAATACCCAATACATTGAGAAAAAAGTTAAGGAGGACAGAGAAGACACAGGCATCAGTGTTAGATCCTAATATCACCACATAGGACTGAAAGACATATAATTTATCACCAAAAAAAAATGTTTTCGCTTATTACTGAAAAACAATCACGGTAATTCCTTTTGGCCTTCTATAATGCTGTGGCGTCAAGTTGTACAAACGTTCTGTACTGAGCCCAGCTCCAGTCAGTCACTATTATTCCCTTAAATAGACAGGAAATCAGGAGCCACAAAGCACAAGAGGGTTGTCCAGTTGTCCACAAAAGAACTCTGTGAAAGAATTAGGACTAGGGCCCAGATTTCTCAGCTTTTGCCACCATGTTGTAAAGAACATGAATAATTGCTGATTTGCCTCCTTTTCTAAATACATATCCAGATTTCAGCACTTTGGAGAGTCTTCACTGTGTGTAGCAGGGTCACTTTATGTTCTGTGTAGCTGAAGCAAGGAGACTCCTTCTCAGGCTCATTAAATGCTAACACACAGAAATTAATATTGCCTCCACATTAAGTATGAGTCATGCAGCAGGGAAATCACAGAAACCTCCTCTCATGTTTTGTCTTCCTAAGTCAAATGATTAACAAGGATATGAGGCAAAGGAGGCAGCAGAGAGTAGGCTTTTTGAATCAGAGGATGTGATCAGCAGTTCTGCAGAGGGAACAAATAGCCTCTGGCAAGCTGAAACTTGGGACAAAGTCTGAGGGTCTCCATAAAGGAAAGGCAAGTTGCTGTGATGCTTCACCATGGAAAGTGTATTTAAAATGGTTAGCAAGTGTTGTAATGGAAAGCGGTCAACAGGACATTTCCTAAACTGCATCGTATTTTCTGCTACCAAAAGAGAGGGATGTGCAGTGACTCACTTGGGTCAATGAGTTGCACAAAGTAAGTACAAATTGTGAGAGTTAGAATAGAAGCTACAAAAGCTAATAAATGGGTTAAAACCTTCCTGAAAAATTAGAAAGGCAATTTATCCGCTTCTGTCTCTCTTTTTGTATGCGGCTTGGGTACCAGTCAGAATATTTTGATGCTTGCCCCTACGTTGTAGGCTACATGAGCTGAATTCAGATTAAACAGTAAAGAAAAAAAACACAGAATATATATTGTGTTTATTTAGGCCAGACCAGCTTAGATGAAAGTGCAAAATCAATCAAAGTCTAAAAGGAAGCCGGCAAACCATTAGTGCCTCAGCACATCCTCACTGAGCTTCCTCCGTGGGAAAGACAATGGTAAGGGCTGAGAAATTCTGAGCATTTTTAACAAAACATCGGTTTATATCATAATGAGATGAGATAAGGTGATACAGAGCTTTTAATTAATGACTACACACCAAAGTTGTCATTTTGATGACTTGTTTGGGCAGCAGTGGTAGTGGCTGGGTGATAGATTCTTCTCCCTTTATCCTGCCACAATGACATCTGCTTTATTCACAGATCAGCCACCAGTTGCTACAACAACGCCACTGTGCTTTAGAAAATGTTGTTGAGCTGCTGAGAGAATCTTGGCTACCCATTAGCAAAACGTTAACTATGCAAAACCAAACAGCCCTTAGTTTTGTTGTAGCAAAGAAGTCAAGGCTCCGCAATAAGTAAGAATGTCAAAAAGAATTTACATTCAAAAAGTAGAGAAGGGGTTTAACCCATGATATCACCATGATTCAAAAATCACCCTGGAATTCATTAGTGAGACATTAGGCCTGAAGAATAGAGAAGATAAATAACAAGTTTTAAAAAGAAAGAACAAATACACTTTCCTCTGAGCAGCTTGTGGTCTGCAGCATTTTAACATGTCCCTTGCCCTTTTTCTTTTCCTGTTCATTGTCCTAGGTTTTTACACAGTAATCCTTTGCTAATAGGGCTTATTTATTTTTATTTATTTCTTCTCTTCCTACTTAGCACTTTGAGGAGACATTAGGTGATGTTAAACTGTGCTAGGAAACCGATGTGGCTGCCAGTAAAGTCCCTCGCTTACACTTCAGTAGGAGGTGAGAAAACCCACACTCCAACTTATTCCTTAGAAAGCCAATTATAGGAAAGCATGGAAAGGCTTTTGTCAGAGGAATAGCTTTGTCCTCCAGCCAAAGAACGCAGCAGTGGTTTTGAGAGCCAAGTGAGGCACGCCATGCCTGAGGGACCAGCAGCAGCACTGGGAACAAGTGAACGTCCCTCAGGTGAGTTAACTGGGGATGGCAGAGTGAAGACACTTGGTCAAAGACACTGAAATCCCCAGCTGCTAGAGTAGTCACTTTGCGGAAGAGGCATCCCAGCTGCAATGTTTAGAGGGAAATTCCTCCAATTTCTAGGCAAGTGCTACTTGTCATGTCCCAAGTGATTCATGTCGGGATGCCTGCCACGGATGATGGTGCTAATATACGTCAGACGGCATCTCACACAGCGAGAGGGTTTCCCCTGCTCCCAGTCCCTGCACTCCCTTCAAATCAAATGGGTCTATCTGTCTTGGTCATAATTTTTCATCCACCTCAAACTTAAGTGAATATAATTCTTAATTTGTTTTCCAAATGACTCAGACAATTTTCTTCTTTTTGTCTCCCCAGCAAGATCAGATCGATTTTACAATGTGTTGTATTTCAAATTTAACTTCATTAAATGTTTATAACATTAAGAGACTAATGACATAAGCCTTGTCTGTGATATTTATAGGCTTTATGAAAAGACTGAAGACCCGAAAGGGACTTAACTCCAGGCTAAGTCTCTGAGAATTAATTTCAACAGCTATCCTTATCTACAGAACACAAACCACTACTACTATTTCAGGGCTGTCACATTAATTTAACTGCAGGTTTATCAACCACACTGACCATTGAAGTTGGAAATTAAACCAGCCCACAAAAGATCATAGGTGTAGTGTTTTTCTGTCACAGTAAATAGGTCCCAGTTGTTAATCTAATAATCTAGTTACATAGCCAAGATATTTTAAGCAACCAATTACTGGAAGTAGCGATTTTTACTGTATTCAAAACACTTGTTTTAGTTGCACATGCCCCAACTTTATGAGGTTTCTTGATAGTCTAAATGTAAACCCAGATTTTCAAATAAAGAATGCACCTAGATTTTGCTACGCACCACCATCTCATCTAACTACCAAAAGTCTGTTGGTCCTTCTATGTCTTGACCTTTCTGATTCTTCCACAGATTCCTTCTAGAACTGCTGATCTTTGGGCCATGGGAATTAAAGGGAGATTGTGAATACTCACACTAATGCTAAATTGGCATGAGTTGAATTCTATTCCAGTGCAATGTTAATTTTCAACGGAGTACAACTGGGAAGTGGCATGGGGTGTTTTTTGGTTGCATTTTCTTTCAACATTTTTGAGGTTTGTGTTTTTTTTCTTTAGTTCATAGTTTAATCAGCAATCCTGGTCAATGGGGGAGGCCTCTGATGACTGGAGAATTGCCAATGTGACACCCATCTACAAGAAGGGCAGGAAGGATGATCCGGGAAATTACAGGCCTGTCAGCCTGACCTTGGTACCAGGGAAGGTCATGGAACAGTTCATCTTGGGGGTGATCACACGGCA
>JAOXOE010000745.1:3857269-3872347 GCA_028565055.1 Phoeniculus purpureus | reverse complement strand
CTAGATAATAGGATAAAGGTTGGACTCGATGACCCTGGAGGTCCTTTCCAGCCATGATGATTCTGTGATTCTGTGAATCAGAGCTTCACAAGTACCAGAGGAAAAGCGTATTGGGAAGCTGTTTGCTGCAGGAAGCCATACTCAATAGGGCATGTAATGGTAGGATGAGGGGTAGTGGTTTTAAACTACAAAAGAGTAGATTTAGATTAGATGTTGGAGAAAAAAGTTCTTTAATCCGAGATTGGTGGATCCCTGGAACAGGCTGCCTAGAGAAGGGTTGAGGCTCCATGATGACCTTTAAAGGTCCCTTCCAACCCCATGATTCTGTGATTCCTGATGTGTACATTTGAGCCTGCCTTGAGTGCTATCTGTCCTGATCACGCAGGGAAAGCATGAAAAGAGCCTTATCTTTGGCTCTGCTGCCTATAGAGAAAAAGTAAGGGAAATAGGTGTGTAACAGGTGACTAGTCGGTTGCTTAAACTTTTTGATGTGTTGGATCATACAGAGTCACAGATTGGTAGGGGTTGGAAGAGACGTCTGAAAATAACCTACTCCAACTTCTCTATCAGAGTACGGTTTCCTTCTTCACCTTTCTAGCTTCACCCAGGAATACCAGCAGACACTTTAGCAAAACTGAGCAATGGACTAAACTGGATTTCAGCTGGTCTCATATATATCTGGGATAAGCACATGGACTTGCTGATGTTCTGTTAGACCTAATGTAGTTTGAGACTCAGTTCAGCAGCTCAGCACTCCTATTCAACAGAGTGGAAATTCACTCAGGGTTTCATATTTTCAGAGGCTAAAGTTCACTCCCAACTTTACAGAAAGAGCACAGCACAAAAGGTAATTTTCAAAAGGGCTTTGTGTATCTCAGGTCCAGCAAGCAAAGAGAAAAGCAGTATTCGCCAGCATCGTTGTCATGACTACAGATTGAAATCCCTATCTTCCACAAGTATGGTATGTAATATGGGAAAAGTCCAAAGAACATCCTTAAAAAGCCACCAATACCTGATCATAGCCCAGAGCCTGGAGTGAGAAGTGGAAGTGGTTGCGCCGGATCAGCCCCGGAACCATTCTGCTCAGCAAAGCAGCACCAATGGGTGCCACACTCTCTCGGCTACCGTCAGCCCACCCCAACTGCCCTTCTCTCAGCTGTCCCCCCTGTGTGTATGTGCAGCAGCACAGGAAAAGAGGGCAGTTTTTTCCACAACTACCCAGTTAACATACAGCACCCATGTTCACGGCCCTATGGACTGCTAATACCAGTTAATTATATAGTAGGAGCTGTATTTCCTGAAAATGCGTATTTGCCTGACCAAAAGGTATGGATAACATCTTCATCTGCCAGATACAGGATTAGTTTTGACAGAGTTATGTTTACAAATATAAAATATATAGCTTTTTTTAAAAAAATGGCACCTGTGTACACCTGGAACAAGACAGTAGCTAATGATTTATGTCAGACAGTAACAATGGTTGCTTTTGCTGGAACTATGCCATAACTTAGTGTCTGTTACTCTGCCCTATTGGGTCAAGACAACACATCAGTCAAGTAAATCACTTAAGTAAATTATTGAGAACTTAAATTGACTTTTTCTACATAATATGTAATTACTTCCTTGAACCAACATTCCCTTACATCACCGACCTAAAAAGCTTTCTATTTATTTTTTAACCAAATATTGATTGAATTTAAATTACAGCCAGCACATACCATTTATCTGAAGTTCAGATTCTAGGGAACAAACTTCCCAATAACTTTGTTAGCCTTTGCTTGCAGTTTCTTGCCATCTACACACCCACATCACTCACCACCGCAGATTTGTCCATCGTGTTCACAACACAAATGAGCCTGACACATCTGCGAAACCTACAGTGCCAAGACACTTGAAACTGAACTGCTGGGAAGCCTGGAAATGCTGAAGGTAGTGCAGCAGTACAGACAAAGATGAAAGACATGTTTGTGACATCATGTTGTCACCAGGATTGTGTGAAGCAATGAGGATTTTTGCTGTAGCCAGCAAGAGAGTTAAAGCCCAGAAGTGAGAATTACAAGTGTAAAATCTACAGTCTCACAAGGGTGTGTCTGCTACCAACTACGTCTGTACCGCTATCACAAGTCTAGAAACCTGTGCACCAAATGTGCACCAAATGTGCACAGGTTTCTCATGTCATTTCAGAAATCAACAAGAGTTCTGGCAGATCTGATTCTGCTCCTGAGCTCTCATCCTGACTTCAAACACGGGATGCCTGTGCACGGCAGCGCAATAGTGTTAGCGCCCACATTTCTGAGTCGGAGAAAACTGGCTGAGGTCAGCTGCTCCAAGTAGATTTTCCGCCTGTGATCTATGGTGTGAAGGCAATTTTTTTGTACTAGAATGTGAGCCTGTACCACTGGAATCATCTCATATGTTAGGCAATTCCCCCTTCAAGTGATAATATCTTTCCTGTCAGAGAGTTGTTGTGGCTCATCCTCAATAACCCTCACAAAACTACCCTTCAGAAGCCTATTTTTTTAAAAACTGTATTTTCTCCTCTTTTGGAGGCAATCAAGTGAAAACAAACACCAACCGTTTTCAAAGGTGTGTATGCAAGTTTGGTGGAGGGTCAGAGAGGCAAGAAAGAGATCCTCGAGCCTTAGAAGCAGTTTTGAAGTTGGAGTAGCCTCACAATAAAACCTCTCACACATACACAGATCACATATCCTGTGTGATATAAACACTCCTTAAAGTTAAGTTTGAAACTGTGGTCAAGTGACCCTGGGCTGCAAAGTATGTCTGGCTTTAGGAAAAGGCTGGGGAGGTGGCTGCAATGAGTAGCTGGACATCAAATCTGTCAGTGTGGAATATTTAATATTCCTTAGTCAGAACCGTTCCAGGTTAAAATTGGTAGAAGGAGCAAACGTAATTCTCTTAGTATTTTATTAGTGAGATGGGAAGATAATGGGAAATGGCAGCTAAAAGTACTTCTGCTAAGGCTAGGAGATACGTTACAGTTAGCGCTGTCACAGATTACACCCAAGGTCACAGGATTCAGTCACAGGAATTGATTAGCAATATTCACAACTCAACAAACTGCTTTAATCAAGTGTGACACCATGCCCCACACTATTTACCCGAGGAGCTACATACAGCAAGGCTATAAACCAGCTCATCACTCTGAATAAATATAATTCCACTCTCCTAATATTTCATATGAAGCTGCAACTGTGTGAGCCATGCAAAGCAATGTGACTAACACAAAAATGTGTTAGTCAAGTTACATGTTCCTGAGCTCTCTACTGACTGACACTCACAGCAAACCCTTTTGTTCAAATGTGAAGTTAGAGACAGCCACTTTGCATTTAATCCATTTAGCTGTATTTTAATTAAGAAAAATTTCAGAAAGCAAGAAAAAAATGTCAAAATTTCAGAAAACTTGTACCTTTTGCAACAGTATAAAGCAAACTCTCCCAGCACATTAGCAGACAAACCAGTGTGCTGTAGCCAAGTCAGCTCATGCCTGTATCATGACAAGTTCTCTTTAGCAGTTACGGGCACTTGGACTGAATCTCTGTTCCTTCGTTTATGCTAGGTTAGCTGAACACGTCAGTGTAGACAGAAACCAGGGGATCCTCAAACAGGACTGGCTCCATAGGCTGCCTAAGGTCTGCAGAGACAAGCAGCTGGAGGAGAAAATGCCCCACGAGCCCCAGTGGGGGATCTGTGATAGCACAGCTCCATCGTGCAAGCCTCAGAAGAAACCTGGGGATAGGTGCACTCCCCAAACCTGCAGACAACAGAGAGATGGAGCTGGCTTTGGCTTAGGTACGAGCCTGGCCCTGTGGCCGAGGGAGATGCTCCTGTGCTGCTGATCTGTGCTCCATCTCACGCTCTCCAACCACTGCAGGCTGTGGGCTGGGCCCCCAAGTACCCACTGTTCTGCCTGAGGGGAAACTGCTTCCACAAGCCCTGACCTCCTTGCTCAGCAGTGCCCAGATTGTCACTGTAAAGGCAGCAGATTTTTTCAGTTACCAAAGGAGGCAAACCCCCTTTTCGTGTTATTGCATGTGCTGCAAGGTGCTTGTGGACTTTGACCAACTGGTTTGTACAGTCAGACATTTTCTCCTCCCTGTTGGAAATTCATTTTCTCATGCATTATGTTACACAGTAAATTGAATGTGGGGTTGTGGGTTTTTTTTTCACTAACCTTTGTGAATCCTCTTGAGTGATCTGTGGATGGGATCAGCAAACAAATTTTGTTCTAGCTCTCCAAATCCTGACACATGAATTGATTTCAGCAGGACACATTAAGTGAATGATGGATCTCTGCCAAAAGGGCATGTAGGATTTTGCAAGGGGGAGGGGAAGAAGAAGGAGACTTTGCTTTCTCCCTTTTTTCTCCTTCTTAGCCAGTCTCGTTAAGAAAGGGCAAAAGCACTTAAATGCATTGCTCTCAAAGTAAATTGGTTTTCTTTTCTACCCTCTCAGAAGTCCTTTTTCCTCTGGGCTTATCCCTTCGTCACCTTCCTCATCCTTAAAGCAGAAAGAGATGAGATGTCTGCTTGCCTCCAGAACCACAGTTGCAGCCCCGCTCCACATTTCACGTGGAGCTTCCCTCAACTGTGCTGGCATTGCCAGCTCTGCCTTTGCTTTCTAAGGCCCAGCTGACAGTTTCTCAAGCACATTAAGGCTGGCAACAAGAGTGAGGCTGTTGTAATAAATGACAGTAAGATCACAAGCTTGAAGGAGCTTATTCCCCTCTGTTCGCAGCTCTCTTGAGAAGTTTTCAGAGGCTGCAGTTGTTGCCCTGCTCTGTATGCCAAGCCAGAGCTTTCGATGCTAATTTGTTGGCACCGCAAACTCCCGCTGCAAACAATAGATCCCATGACCTTCTTCAGTTACAGATAACACAAACTACAGTTATATTTAAGTGGGATATTGGTTAACCTCAGTGGCTTGCGATACTTTCCTTTGACTCAATGTCTATCATTAATAAAGGGTTACGTTACAAAGGCACCTTGGAGTTCCTCGCAGGGAAATGTAGCCAAAAAGCTCTTTCTTGTGAGCAGTTTTCCACACTGAGCTTCTGTTTTAACCAGCCTGTGCATTACAAATGCTCTGTAACACCAGCAGCAATTAAGACATTAACAAAACATTAAAACAGGTATTCTGCAAGGTGCTTTCAAAATTAGATGTGCCCTGTAATAACTCTTACTGCTGCTGAAATTTTCAAGTCCTCTGAAGGGATTTGTGGACAGAATCATCACAAAAAAGCTGGTCTGACTCACCACATCCAGTGGGACTGCTGCATAAATAAGGACCACTAACAGAGAAAGGGACTGAGGGTGTGTTTTTTTTCTTTGAGAACATGAGACACAACTACCTTAAATAAGAAAACCTGGGAGCCCCAGTTACTCTAGTATTTTTGGGAAGCTCAGTAGTGTTGCCCTCCATAATCAGAATCCAGTGCCTAGTGGTGACAAAGCCTCCCAGAGACCTGTTACAAGGCCGTGACAGTCAACATTTCAGGTCCTGTGGAAAGCTGCAGAACAAACTGCTACAGACAGAAACAGCAACAGAGCTAAAAAGGAGTGAAAACTCCTGACCTTTTTGGAAAGACCTGCACTGGGTCCTTTGGTAGCTCTTCCATTGTTAAGCCAACAGATTTCCCTCCACTGAAGAATATAATTTGCTTTCTCATGGAACCTGATCTTTTTATACTATTCTAACCCAATAATAAGAAAGCAACAAGAGTGCAGGGTTTAGATCACTAGAAAGAAAGTAATGTCTGGTGACTTTGCTTAATAAGCTACAAACCCAAATATCCCACACTTTCTTCTGGGTTCTGTACACGTGGGTGACCAACCAAATAAAAATTTCCAATATTTTCCACTGTAAAAGCCCAGAACACTTCTTTCTTTAGCACTACTCTTCAAATCCTATTCCCTATCATCCCAAGAAGACCTAGAGCACATTTCTTTTTCCAACAAGTCATGATTTCTTCATCTCCTCTCCTTCCCAGACAAAGCGGTGACTTACTTTGACTAATGGAGCAGGGTATCGACCATACAGCTTCTGCTTCAGCCCTGGAGGTCAAACTGCAGGAAGGGGTTAATCCACTTGGGTTCTTACTGTCACTGACATTTCAGTCAACTTTTTCTATGGGTATCTGCTCAGAAATGGCACTCCCAAGAGCAAAACTGACTGCATCCACAAAGTATACGTCTCACCAAAGCATTGTACTTGCATGGGCTCTTAGTTACGTTTGAAGGAGGGTTAACTTCAACAAAAAGCAAAATCAAAATATCATTGTTTCCTGCTTCTCAGAAGGATGTTCAATACCAGAATAGAATAGTCAGTAACTCTCAATTTAACTTCACATGGCAACCTCATATCTGTACTGACTTTAACCTATAACTATTAAAAAATCCACAGGATTTAGCTGACAATGAACTTTGTGTCTCATTACTAGTGGTGTAGTGCAGCTGTAGTGAATTCAGCCTGGTGTGTTGCACACCCTTTAGCTTCCACATTCAGAACAGTATCATCTTCATCACAGAAACCCTTCTCCACATCACAGTTGAACCCATAGCTCTAGATCCCAGGGAGTTATCGTTCTTCTGAGATACAGTGTAGCAGGACCTACAGTATATATGATAAAGCTTCCATCAAATGCATCAACAGCTGCCAAGTGACAAAAGCATTTCGGAACGCCATCAGTCGGCATAACCACACGGTATACTGGTGGTGACAGAAGTCCAAAAATGGGAAAGTATGGAAAAACTAGGTGTTCCAAAACTTAAGAGTCTGTGTTTTTAAACAAGGTTATTCTTTTACTGTTCAGTCAACATGGCTCATAATTTAAAACTGCCCTTCACCCTAGTGTGCTGCTACCTAAGGGAAGAAAGGTGCCAACAGCTTCTCGCTCCTCAAAATAAAAATGTTCTAGACCATTTGCTTGTTTAAAGACACATAGAAAAATCTAACAAGCAAGTTTCTCCCTGTGAAAAGCAAAATGAAGACACATTGGTCCATGCAGACAGATTTCACTTGCAACAGCGATTCTTATCCATTCCCAGTACCTCCCTATTTCATGCACTGGTTCCTCTCTCCTTATTGCCATTTCTTTATTCTCAGTTGTACCATCTCCCTATTCACTGCTTGGTTATACAGGCCAGGTAAATCTAAGGGTTCAGAAAGCCCAATATGCTCTTCATTTCCAACATATCACATCTGAATCTATTATGTGCCAAAATTATCTTAAACTTTCTAAAAGCTGACGTGATTATACAAATTAAAAAAAATACTTATTGAATTTGCTATGGATCTGCTTATTCATCTAATTCCTCAATAGTTTGTTCAAGAATACTAATTATTAAAAGCTCACCATTAACGAAGCTTGCTTTTCACAGAATCACAGTGTGTTAGGGATTGGAAGTGACCTCAAAAGGTCATCTAGTCCAATCCCCCTGCCACAGCAGGATCCCTAGATCAAGTCTCATAGGAACATATCCAGGCAGGTTTTAAATGTCTCCAGAGAAGGAGACTACACAACTCTCCTGGGCACCCCGTTCCAGTGCTCTGTCACCCTCACTGTGAAGAAGGTCCTTCTAATATTTATAAGGAACCTCCTATGTTCCAGCTTACACCCATTGCCCCTTGTCCTCTCATTGGATGCCACCAAGAAGAGGCCGGCTCCATCTTCCTGACACCCACCCTTTTCATATTTATAAACATTAATGAGGTCAACCCTCAGTCTCCTTCTTTCCAAGCTAAAGAGACTCAGCTCCCTCAGCCTTTCCTCATCAGTGAGATGTTCCACTCCTTTCCTCATCTTTGTGGCTCTGCATTTGTCACCAAGACTCAAAATTCTGGACTGTTGTCTGACTTGCATCTTGTTGAAGGTTATGAACTAGGTTTACACAGTGTGAAGTAACAAATGGGGATTGAGTAATTTCATGTATTAATGTTTCATACTTGCTTAAATGAGACAATTAAGATAATTTCTACAACATGTGCAATTGTTATTATATATCTCGGGTAAATAAATATTAGAACTTCAGTATGTCATAGTAAGCCTGAGCATCCAAATAGCTTTTAGTCCTTTCAGTGAGATTTATGATCATCCAAGTGATACATCTCCTCCTTATTACTAAAATATGGCACTAGCATATGATGTGAGCACTTGACATTTCTAGAACAACACTTAAATCCACACAGCAAGACACCTACACTGCAGCACGTGCATCTGTAAATGATTCTCCTGGAAAATATTTTTCTCATTTTTTACTTTCTTGAAATATTTACTAGCAACTCAATGTAACTAAGGAAAGCACCCTTCTGAACATGCTGTACCAGATTATAGTGCCAGTAAAAAGGGCGCTGGGGTACAGTAAGACACAGAAGAGCTCAAGTCCCCTTGCCTTGGTATTCGTAACTCGCAGCAGACCCCAGCATCTCCTTCTCCCATGCCCACTGCTTCTCTTCTCCAGTTTCTCGAATGCCAAAATACCTTGAATTCTTTCTAGACTAACCCTATTTTCTTTTCATCACGGTATCAAGGTACCTTCTTGGCTTGATACTAGCAGCATCATATTTTGTGATAGTTATTTTAGATTGATGTCCTCCTTCTTCAATTCTTGCTTTGGCAATTAAAAAGCGTTAACTAACAACCAGAGAGTGGCAGGTTTAGTGAATGACTGAATTTTTACAGGTGCATTCTACTTTTGAGAGCAACTTTTACAATGAACATTAACATTCTACATTGAGCATTTCTTCCTATTAGATTCAAATGTAGTGAGTTCAATTTTTTCCTTCAAGAGTAGTATTCGTATCAACATAGAGGAGAAAAACATGTCAATTCATTTCTTCGGTGGGATATTTGAAACAACTCTGTAGTTCATCCTTACAACCAGCTATTAAAGCACAGGTAGTCCAACTCAACTAAGTGGACTGAAATCACAAATTCAAACAACAAAAGAATGCAAACAAGCGATGCTCTGCTATGTTCAATGATGCAGCAATGGCAAAATAAAACTCAACCCCCCAAATCCTTACAAAACATATGACATTAAGAATTACTAGTGAGAAACTTCAAGATGTGTTATTCAGGACAGCTGAATTAATGTAGTCAAATGTCATTTTCTGAGAAATAAACTGCCTGGGTTTGCATTTTATGAGTGGCTTACTATTTCATGATTTAAACCATGCTGTCTCATTCTCTAAGCTAGCATTACAAATAGGCCTCACAAGATGGGTGTTTTAGTTTCTAAACTAAAACTTTGCTATAAAACAAGTAAAATGAGTTTCTATACATTGTTGTAGAAGGACTGGGGACAAGTGTAGCACAACTATGATCAGCTGACTCCTGTAAGACTGCTTATTCCAGTTACAGAATTATTTAATAGAAAGACACTCCCTGAAAAGAAACAAATAAATTCCCTCTCTTCAGAGACATTTATTAGTGGTCTCTGATAGGACTAAGATGGCACCTGCCTGATGAGCACTGAAGAAAAGCCATGCCAAGGTGCAGGGCTTTCATTTCTGTAAGTCCCTTGTGTTCAACTAAACATGGTTTAGTAACTGCTGGCCAGAGATTCATACTAGAATGCTTAGTTCTGGTATGTCCTGTCATACAGATGTGCCATAGTCTCAATTTTTAATTAATGAACAGTGATCTCAACTGTGTCTGGGATAGTGTGACCCATTGTCTCACAGAGACACCTAAAGATCCTTCATTTAACTCTCCTCCAGTCCCTGTGAGTTTGAGTAGAGGAGACAAAATGTTCAAACAACGTAAGAAGCGCTTTGAATTTTCCATTCCAACTTTTACAGATCAAATTGGCCCAGTAGTCATGTCACAGTTATCATCTCCTGAAAGTGAACTTTCTGAGCCATTTCAGCACAAATTCTGAGGCTGTCCTTTGAAACACAGTCCTTGACTAATGCTGTTGTGAACCAAAGTAAAGTCAGATTCTGTCAGGGTGTTTTGAAATGCAGGATTTGGCTCAGAACAGATTATCTCCCAACATTTGTTGTGATTTAATCCAGGAAAGGAGAATGACTGGGTGCTTTCGAACTACGCCTTCCAAAGGCTTCTTTGCCACATCACTCCCTATTCACTGTGTCACTTGTGAAACCATTAAAAACGTCTTTTGATCTCACCAGGAACCTCCTTCTCCTTGTTATCCATATAGCCTCATACCCCCAGACTTAAGCTAGTTTGTGGTTTAGAAGATTCTCAAGAGGAGGAATTAATATATTCCCACTTCACAGAGCCTACTGACAATCCTGAGCATGAGCAGAGAAAACAACATTACAGTTTGTGAGAAAGCAGAGTAGTCTCTCTTGAATTTCATGGCTTGGAGGGTTGTCATTTTATTTCAACTTCCTTAAATACCTTCAAGGTTCCCCACAGTACATCTTTACTGGTTTCACATGAGTCTCCAGCCAGGAGACTCAGTAACAGTGAAATCACAATGGCATCTGAGGGATGTCCAAGGTGCTACTTTCAGTCTCTGTGATGTTACTCTCTTGGCTTGTCACTGTTTGATGCCAAATTAAGGTGTAAAGAGTAAATGTGTTTGGATACCAAAATACTCTAATGATAGATGTATACAATTTTATGAATTTACTGCTTCCATTTCCCATGGGAGAAGATGCAGGAAAAGAGGCTGGCAGGTCAGATTAACAGTACCAGCAGTCCTGATGCAGGGCTGTGGGTTACCCAAGTTCCTCTTGTTCTCTTGGTGCTGGAAAGATCATTCCAAATTGAGGTGCAATACATTCAGGTCTTCTTGGAGTATTTCAGATCCTCCCTCCTTTCTGGGTTCCCTCTGAATGTTCTTGTCTAGCATCAAAGTACCCCAGTCTTCCCCAAAATTCTGTAGTTTCCCTGTTTAGAGGATTGGGCAGAGGTAACTACCTCTTTGGTGACTGATGTGTTCTAATCACACTGCTGTTTTCTTCTACTGTTGTTAGAAGCAACATGTTGTTGATGTTCACACTTTGCTTGGTCAGAACACTTCTGGACAAGCTTGCATGAGTTCTTGAGGAATAGGTTGTTTGGATAGTTTAGCTATCTGTTTCCTTGAGCATACGATAATCAAGGTTCTTTTTGTCTGAGACAATTATGTATGGAAGTACACATAATTTGTATACTTCCATTAAAATATCCATGTAAGAGATGTAAGATGGATAAATGTATTTTGTAAGTGACGCTTATACACCTCTCTAAAATGAGTGATGTATGAAACCTTAGATTTAGGTTCTACATTTCAGAAAGCCAAAGAAGCATGAAGTTGGTCTTCAAGGACCAAACGCTGATAGCTAGATGGAGAAAAGTGCCCACACCTGGCAAAGCAATCAAGTCCCACAGAAAAGACATTCATTCTGCCTGCAGAGTCCCACGTGCCAAAATTTTGTTCAAGTTAATTACGAGTCATGAGTCGAGTAAAAATTAATCTGCTGAATTGCTTTTCACATGTATTTACAATCTGTGCCCCAGTGATATCAAACCCTTTAGAGCACTTCACGTGAGCAGTTGTTAACTGATTTGGATTTGCAAACACTTAAAAAATTCTTGCAACTTAAGGAAATCGTATTATGATTGGGAGAAATTCCTATCCTTTCTCCTCATACTAGGCAGCTAGAAAACTAGGATGCTTTAAATTCCTTCAATTTAAAGGAGCTTGAGATGTACTTTGAAATCAGAATGTATTTCCTCTTCCTGTCTCAATTTCCATTTACTGTGAATGGCTAAAGTTAATCTAAAACCATTTCCAATTTACCAGAATAATTAACAGCAAATGGGCCAAACACAGAGAATTTCAGAAGTCAGAGCATGTTTTTTAATCCTCCACTCAGCTGCTTCTATGCCAGTTAAAAAAAAAAGGAAGCCGAGTCATCATGTTACAAAGAAAATCTAAAACGCACTGACCTTGCAGGTGTATGGATGGGGGAAAGAAGAAGTAACATGCAAGAGAAATAAGGTTCTCATTCCTTCTTGGGGGAAGCCCAAGAATTTTTCCTCTCCTATGCATGACAGCACACAGACTTGGTGAAAACAGTGACTCCTACAAACCTGGTCCTTGCACAGCCCCTCCACTGTCCCAACCACATGATTATTATTGTTGATCAGTTGTTGATGATACTGTTGAACACACCAGAAAAATCTGGCACTTCAGTTTAAGTTAGTTTTCCAGAGTATTTCACTTTACAATTAAGTGAAATACAACATAGGGATATGCAAGCTATTCAGAGCATCCAGAAACACGTGTGCCATGGCACACACGTACTTGCCCTGGTGAGACAGCAACTGGAGCACAGCAAGCTCTGCCCCAGGCATGGCCGTGCCCTCACTCTGAGTCCCCAGAGGAGCTCTCATTCCTTGCATTTTTTAAGGGAAGCAATTCTGACACTTAACAGAGGCAGAACCAACAGTTGGTTGTTTCTCCTCTTCTCTTCTATGAACAGGTGACTTTGAGCTGAATTAAAATGGGACTTGGAATGAAAAATAGCCACTTTTGCTCTGCGGCCTCTAATTACTCAAAGCCATTAAGCAGCTCTTGTAGAACGGAAAGGCTGCAGTGTTATTTTCATTTCTCTTTTCCCTTGTTGGTAACCTACACAGGTTACAGCATCTGAGGTGCTTTCTTTGTGCACGCTGAGCTGGATCTGTAAAACAAAGTCTGTACAACTCACTACATCTGACGAAGCTGTTTGAGGTAAATAGCCCCCTGACACCCTTTGAGATTTTCTTTCCTCTTATTTCTTCTGTTTTCTACTTCCATCTCAGCAATTGCTACTGCTCTGGCTGAATGCAAGGCCCTTCCTCTTTTGTAGCTGATTGTAGCAAGACTTAGACTGCTACCCCTTTCGAAGAAAAATGCCTCTTGACAGCTCTTTGGAATGAAGGGGGAGTTACATGCCGGGGGTGACACTGGCAGAAAGAGTTGGCTCTCACCATTTCTTGAAACCACATAATGAATGAAATGTTTAACAGAAGATAGGATGTAAGGCTGGCAACATGTATTAGTTAAAGGGCTTTTTGAAGCCATCTGTCCACCAGCTTTAGCCACTACTGAATGAAAATTCATTCTGAAAGCACAAGGGACAGTCTAATCTTCCAGCTCTTCATCTGCCTCTGCAAGCCAACCAAAGGCACTTGCAGTGCTCAGGGAAGGCACGAGTTCCTCAGCTAAGGGAGGACTTTGCAATAATTTTAAATGGCTATGCTGACAATACTTTTATCAGTTAACAGTATTTAGAAATGCTGAGTACCAAAAAGGACTGAAACAATGAAAGTCCCCTACATAAAAATCAGCTCTCCCTTATGTATTCTTCAGAGTGAAGAGTGAAAAATGATCAGATTTTAGTTAAGCCAGAGAGCTCTCAATCTATTTTCCAAAAACAAAGCTGTGGTTTAGGGTGCCAGTCAGAAGTCCTGACTGGCCTTTGGCTCCTCTCTTTAATCACTGAATCAAAATTTCTCTACTATGGCTGGCCCTGGTGATGCTAGTTTTGAAGTTTCCATTCTTACTGATTTGTGCTCACCTCTCTTTCTGTTCAGACTAGAGGATAGAACAATTCCTCCCACTGTGGGGATAATCTGTAGTATTTACTCTTTACACCACTTGGACCAAATATAAATCTTACTAGCCGGTCAGTACAAAACTGAGATTTGCTCAGAGCATGCAAACATTTTATCAAAAACATTACGAAACTACAAAACGAGAGTACAAATTGCAGACCTACAAACTCTCTACCATCACAGTTGTGAGCAAACAAAAGGAAACAGAGATTGTTTCACACACACCAGAATAGGAAAATGCAGCTACTCTCTGATGAAACCCATCCTTCTGGAGACCCACTTCCTATCCAACACCATGCGCTGTTGATTCAACACAAATGCAAAGGAGAAGAAAACCATGTTCAGCCACTAACCCTGTATAACCAAATGTGGGAAAATGACGTGTTAATTTATGCAACAGGATCTAAAGAGCAATGTAAAAGGAAAGAAAACCGTCCAGGCAAATGTCTTGGGTACACCCTGGCCTACTGGATCCGTGCACCTGGCAAATCAGCAAACTAAAGCAAACAAATGTGGGAAGTAAGTTCATGTTTCTGAAGAAAAGAAAATAAGACAATTTCCCTCGCCCCCATCCAAAGTTTGCATTATTATACTTTCCCAGGGCTATTCCATGTTAGTTGTTACCATCATTCACAGCCATTGTTTAGACAGCTTGAGTAGTGGCAACAGAAGTGAAGTAGATATTTATGCAGTTGAAACTATAGCATACAAGTGCATCTTTGGTCCTAATTTCAGCAGGAAGATATTATAAAGAGACTTAAAAAGGGTGAGATGTTAAGTGAAAAAGAAGACCTTGAAAGCTCTCTCCCCACATATTAAGAATGTAGCATTTAAAGAGTGGGTTCTCTCAGTGGCACCTCATGTTTAGATTGCATTATTTGCCATCTGGAGCCCAAACAGTTCACCAATATTACAGCCTAGAGATAAGATCAGGGAGCTCCAACCCTGCTAACAGAGTATTTGCAATCAGCTTGTAAAGGGCCTATTTGTTAGTTATGAGTGTTTGGCAAGAAGAAATAAGGTGACATTTGGAAATGCTTGCACTCCCATGTTGGCAAAGTAGTGAGAATCTGTATGTGCATCAGTAGCTCTGAGCCTTGGGGCCTGGAAGGTGTTATACCAGCAGGGATTGATGTGGTTCATATGCATGGTCCACAAGCCAAAGGCAAAGTTGGTCAGAGCCCCAAGGGGATCAAAACTGGGACTCTATGGTGAACAACCAACTTCTCTCCCAGTGGCCCTGAAAGCTGCATAAACCTCAAGACAGGAAGGATAGTGAGGTACTGGGGCACGTTTGAAGAAGGGCAACAAGGTTGGTGAAAGGTCTGGAGAATCACAGAACATTAGGGATTGGAAGTGACCTCAAAAGATTATCTAGTCCAATCTCCCTGCCAGAGCAGGATCCCCTAGATCAAGTCTCACAGTAACATATCCAAGCAGGTTTTAAACGTCTCCAGAGAAGGAGACTCCACAACTCCCCTGGGCAGCCTGTTCCAGTGCTC
>JAOXOE010000745.1:3845162-3857169 GCA_028565055.1 Phoeniculus purpureus | reverse complement strand
ACGTCTCCAGAGAAGGAGACTCCACAACTCCCCTGGGCAGCCTGTTCCAGTGCTCTGTCACCCTCACTGTGAAGAAGTCCCTTCTCACATTCATATGGAATCTGCTATGTTCCAGCTTACACCCATTGCCCCTTGTCCTATCATTAAATGCCACTGAGAAGAGCCTGGCACCATGCTCCTGACACCCACTCTTTCCATATTTATAAACATCAATGTGGTCACCCCTCTGTCTCCTTTTTTCCAAGCTGAAGAGACCCAGCTCCCTCAGCCTATCCTCATCTGGGACATGTTCCACTCTCTTAGTCATCTTTGTGGCTCTATGCTGGACTCTCTCCAGCAGTTCTGTGTCCTTCTTGAACTGAGGGGCCTAGAACTGGAACAAACCTTATGACTAGGAGTTGAGAGATCTGGGGCTGGTTAATCTGAAGAAGAGATGGCTGAGGGGAGACCTTCTTGCTGTCTACAACTACCTGAAGAGAGGTTGTAGAGAGGTGGGTGTTGGTCTCTTCTCATGAGTATTAAGGAGTGGGACAAGAGGAAACGGCTTCAAGTTGCACCAGGGGAAGTTTAGGTTGGACATTAGGAAAAACTTCTTCATGGAGAGGGTCACCAGGCCTTGGAACAGGCTGCCCAGGGAGTGGGTTGAATTGCCATGTTTAAAATTTGTGTAGATCTTGAGCTCAGGGACAGGGCCTAATGGTGGATTGGGACAGTTGATATTTAGACTTGATTATCCTGAAGGTCTGTTCCAACATGGGCAATCATAGAATTATGTTCCAACATAATTCTATGATTCTTGAAACTCTGACTCCAGGCTTAGTTGAAGATCATAAACACTGAGGAGGACTTGTAGATATTTAGAGACTTTGAGGAGTGGTGTTAGAGATGAAGTGCTGGAGCTGCACAGACCAGAGGCAGTAAACAGGAAGAGCTAACAGACACAGCAGTTTGCTATTACCGTTGCTGTACTTATTACCATTGATCAAAATATTTATCTGGAAAGCACAGATATACTGAAGAGCTTACTCCTTTGCTGTACACAAAGTACCTAATAATTACCGCTCTTTTCAAAACAGTACATTGCAGAAATATAAAGGGAAAAATAAATACGGTAAAAGATACCATCTACTATCAGTGACATACTAGTCTGAGTAAAGTGTGAGTGCAGTATACTGTAATTCATCTGGGGAAAAATACTCACTCTAATACGTGCTACTTTCTCCATTGCATTTAATTTAAGCAGGGCCGGGCAGAATAGATTAAAGCATAATATAATGAAGGACAGAGAGTGTCCAAATGGAAATGGAGTTGTAGTGAATAGTGATATAAAACAGAATGTGTATTCTTGTTTATGTGAAACAAGTATCTATGGACTAAAGTGACTGAAAATTATCTATGCAGGTCTATTTAAAACTGGAAAGAGAGAGGCAATTTGAAAAATAACTATTTTATCTCCTAGCAAGCTGAAAAGGGTTGTGATGTGACTGAATGCTGCTTTTGTTTAAAAGCAACTGAAAAGATAAGGACCAGGATCCTTGCAGAGATGTGTGGCCAGGCTACATTACTAGCTGGATACAACTTAAAAAACATAACCCCTAACTAAAATGGTAAATTACTTACTTGGCAAATATAGAAACATAGCCCCAGCTTGTGCCAACTCCCAGTCCCAGCTCCACAGAGGCACCTGAACAAAGGCCTTTCACAGGCGGTGTAATCGAGGCTACCCGAGTTAGTCAGGATGCTCAGGTGTATAGAGGGGCCTCACGGAGCACCAGACAGAGACAAATTCACATGGAGCGAGCAAAGCACTTTGCTGGCATGTGGACGTGGGTTCCGGAGGCTATTCCCAACACAGAAGACAATCACTGGCAGGTAATAAAGGAGGCATTTATGTGATATGTCAGCGGTTAGTGCAAAGCTTAAAAGAAATGAGATCATGTGGCAAGATAGCATTCTCTGCCTTCCCCCCAAGGGAAGGAGCATTACTGTTATTACTATAAGCCATTGTTACCGCTACTTCTTTGAAATAAAACGTGACACAGTATCGTCAGCTGATACTTGTGCGATCGCAGCTATCATAAATTGTGGTTTCCAGAATATTAATCTCCGGTTACGCTCTGCAACTACCACACAAGCGTGCAGTACAGAGACAGACAGATCCCCAGGAAAAAAAAAGAAGAAACAACTCTCCAACAGCTCTCGAACATGACTGCCTCCCCCAGATATTGCTTTACTCCAAGCTTTCAAAAGTTAAAAAGAACAAACCAAAGCAAGAACAGGTTAATACAACAAGTTTCACTTGCCCCCTTGGCATAGAAAGTGTAGCTATCACAATTCAGCCCAAGAAGGTCAAAAGAGACAAAGGCTAATTTTCAATTAATTTTTCATATTTTATACAGGAAAAATGACTCCAAAATAATTTCTCACTTGAAATGCAAATATAATTGCTTGTTCTAATGGACATGACAGATATAATATAGCTCCTATTAAGATAAAGTATCTTAGGCAAAACAGCTTAATTCCAATTTCTTGTGGAAAGTTGTGGAGGAAACACTGATCATTTAAATGATTTAAATATTGAGACATCTGAATTTATTTGAAATTTCAAATTAATTTTTGTGGTATCTATAAACATATCTATTTTTCTTCCAAATATCTCAGGCATGTTACTGATTTCTTTTTAAGCTTTGAAAGAAGAATTTGTATCACAATGTAATTTAGAAAATTAAACCAACACATAACTGAAGAACAAATGAGCACATCCTGAGACTGAAGTATTGTACATCTATTAAAATGCTTGTTAAACCACTACACCCTCCTGTGAGCTCACCATAGAATATGTCACTTCATCTCTGGGTTAGTTTTGTTTAACTCATGGTAAGAAGGCTTAACCACACTAAAATGTATTAAGCAAATTAAACAAAAGAATGTGAGTGATTGTATTTATCCCTCTGTGATTTTCATATAACTATCAGTATTTTTATGACTTTTTTTTCCTGTTTATTGATAACTAAATTCCATCATTTATTGAATAGAAAAGATTTTGCCCATCAGTTTCTGGCAGTGACTTAATAGTCAGAAGCACTAGATGGAACTACATTTCCAAACTGTATGCTACTTATTTTCAGCATAAGCACAGAGTTGAAGTACATAATAGCATCACATCTCTACGACAGCATCAGAACAGAGTTCATTAAAGTAACCCCTGGCCAATTTAGCGATGAGTTTGTTTGGTTTCTCAAATATTTCTATAAAGATATTTCCAAAATCCTCCTTGATTACCATTTAGCTACCTGCCAGAATCACAGAACATCACAGACTGGAAGGGACCTCAAAAGGTTATCTAGTCCAATCCCCCTGCCACAGCAGGATCACCTAGACCTAGTCACACAGGAACATATCCAAGCGTGTTTTAAATGTCTCCAGAGAGAGAGATTCCACAACCCCTCTGGGCAGCCTGTTCCAGTGCTCCGTCACCATCACCGTGAAGAAGTTCCTTCTGATATTTATATGGAACCTCCTATGTTCCAGCTTACACCCATTGCCCCTTGTCCTATCATTAGATGCCACTAAGAAGAGCCTAGCTCCATCCTCCTGACACCCACTCTTTACAAATTATAAACATTAATGAGACCACCCCTCAGTCAGAGCTGGTCTCAGTGCAGTATTTGTCACTAATAACGTCCAGGACCACCCCAGCAGCTTCATACTTTCATCTGTAAAAGCTGAATGTGGAATGAAGGGAATACGCAGAGTCAGTGTTTCATTTAAATTCAAACCAGTCCTTTGTTTCCCTGAAATGCACAGTTACGTGAGGGATGAACAAAGAATATCCTACAGCCCAACACCTCCTGAGTTTATTTCATTACTCTCCATGCCATCTATTGCATGTGTAGAGAAAGTCCCATTAGTATCAGATCCTACAGCTGACAGACTAGCACAGTGTCCCCAAACTGAACTAAATTTGAAGGGTGGGTGCACTAAAGCATGTACTTCCATCTGCTGATATGCAGTAAGATATTTCATACAAGAAAACCCCACAGAATAAGTCCACAGAATTTTATGTTTATTCTAATGCAACTGACTGCCCCAGTTTTCTAAAAAAACAGGCAATCACAGCTTCCAAAATCTCAAAGCCAGGTATAAGAGCATGGAAGGATTGAACCAAATAGCTGGAGTTTATGTCATATTTATGATTAACAGTGTAGATGTTCTTAGTTAGCTACCTGCCTCAGTATCTTCAAACTGGCATTTTGTTATAGATCTCACTGTAGAGAAGGCTGGGAAGAGGGTCCTAGAAGAACATGAGGTGTGCCACTTGTGCATGTAGTGTTTCCCAAAGCAAGAGCAGACACAGACACAGGATCATAGTCAGGTTACGGATGGAAAGCAACAGTGATGCCATGTCAGAAAGATGAATTTTGTTGATCAGTTGATATTGTTTCTAACTTGAAACTGAAGCACAGGAAAAAACTGCTGTATAGTGAAAACTCTTCAAAGCTAAAAGATGTCAAAGGTAGATTGTGACAGAGAAGAGTGTAAACTCCTGCTGCCCCAAGGAGACATGCAGCAGGGGAAATATAAAACATGAACAGTGCAAAAGCAGATAGGAAGAGAGAGTCAGCTGCTGCATTTGGGGCTATGGAGAATATGAAATAGATAAGAAGTTCAAACAGTAAAAAACGAAGACTTAACAGATAAGCTGCCAGGATGGCGGTAATGTTGGATCCTGGTGGGGAACGATTAACAAGAGCCAGCAAGCAAACTGTGAGGGACGTGATCTGGCTGACTGGAGGGTGCGACTGTCTCAGCAGACAACTGGGAAAGTTGAAGGAGGAAGACAATACACCTACCTTGGACAGAGGAAAGGAAGCAATCAGCGAAAAGTGAATTAGCTAACTCTGGTAGTGTAGCAGTGGAGGGAACAGATGCTGGAGATAGAGCAGAATTAGCAAGACAGGCTGTGAGAGATGAAAAGGCAATGGCATAAAACCCAGAGTGCAGCAATTCCGTAATAGTAAAAGAAGCTCAACTATGAGCCAAGAAACTGCTTATGGTTCCTCTTCTGCTGAGAAGGAAGAAAGCTGAAAATGAAGTAGTGGGCACAGTAGTGAGTTCTGCAAACCAGATTAAGCTCTCTTTTCCTCCTAACCTATCCTAACTTACAGTTCTACTGTATTCCTTAGCTCATTTTATTATTACATTCAGGCTGCTTAATTTTGTTCATAGCGTCTTTAACACTGGTGAAAGCATAAAAGATCTATTACAGGAGGAGTCTTAACTGTACATTTGCCCTAAGGTACAGGGTGCCACTCACTACAGTGCTCGAGCAGTTTTTACTCAATGGATTAATGACCTAGATGATGATCATCCTTCCTGCTGTCTTAACTATTAATTGGGGAGTTCTGCCACCATCCACACGTACTCCCCTCTAGTGGAGTTACAATTTCAAAAGCTGAATGGACCCCCAGATATGCAGATAGAATGATAGTGTAGACTAATACTAACTTTGAAAAGCAGCATGCTCCAGTGCATAGAAACCTCATATCTGTTACTGAGAAACCCCACACTTCCCTCCAGACAGCACATGAAATTAAGAAAGCAAGTGGAATTTTATTTCTAACTTATTCTTAGCAATCCAATTGCTTTACAAGCTTGAACAGGAGATATGAGTTTTGCTCCCGTTTTTACCCGTACAAGGACAGCATGTGGGAAGGAGCACAATGCACAAGCATAGCTGGTGGCAAAGCTCATTGCTGAGCATGATGTACAAACCCATGAACAGTTAGAAGCTGCACAGCACAGGTTGTGTGTTCTGAGCTGTCAGACAAGTGAAAACAACTGACAGCATCTCCTAGTAAGCAGGGCCATCACAATGTAGGTTTATTGACTCATTCAAGCAATAACTACTTCAAATTATGTATTTCAGATAAGAAGCCTCTTGGACTGGTGGCTGATCTCAAACAGGCCAACCTCTACAGGGCCTTTGAGAGGACTTACTTAGACCTGCACCTTCTGGAGACAGGTGGCTAAAGATTTCAAATGTTCTTCCATGCTCCTCTTCAGGCATGGCCAATGAAGCAGAGATATACCTCCTTTTAATCTGCTGGAGGAAAGATCCAGGGAGAAGAGAGAGAGCTGAAAGACTCTCTCTGTGGAAAGAAAGGAAACTTGTAATGAAAACTCACAGAATGGTTTAGATTGGAAGAGACCTTAAAGAGCATCTAGTTCCAATCCCCTGCCATGGGCCGGGACACCTCTCAATAGACCAAGTTGCCCAGAGCCCCATTCAACCTGGCCTTGAACACTTCCAGGGATGGAGCACCCGCAGCTTCTCTAGGCAACCTGTTCCAGCATCTCAGCACCCTCAACGGGAGGAATTTTGTCCTCAGATCTAATTGAAATCAACCTTCTTTTAGTTTTTTTGTCCTATTACTAGACTCCCTTGTAACAAGTCTCTCCAGCTTTCCTGTAGCTCCTTCAGGTACTGAAGGCTGCTACAAGATTGCCCCGGAGTCTTGTACAGACTGAACACCCCCAAATCCCTCAGCCTGTCTTCATAGGAGAAGCAAGCTTGGAACTTCCCTTTAGTTTAGAAGCAAGAGTCGAAGAGCTATATACAGTCAGATTTGTGTAGGAAGTCCCAACATAAGAGGCTTTAACAGCATCTAGGAGAATGTTGGTTGAACACAGTTATCTTCCAAAGAAAGATTGTTCAGATGATGAGAGCCATCTCAGGCATGTGTCAGTGTGAACACACACAGTGTGATACAAAGCTGCCAGTATCTCAGAAAAATATATTTTGCCTGTGTTTCCCAGGCTAGTTAATACAAAACAGGCATCATAAAGGCAGGTGTATGTTTTGAAGGAAGCTAACAAGGTCTTGGCCACCCTTCTAATGTGATAGCAGGATGATGGAAGAGTTGGCAGCACTGATGAGGTGCTTCATGAATCAGCATTGCTGCAGTCCTTCATGTTACCTGTCTTGCTGATTTTGAATTTTGCTTTGTTAAAACAGCAGTGGCTGACAGTCTTTCCTAACAAGAACTAGTGATGTTCCTCTTCCACTTTCAGAAGGTGAGTTTCTGGGACATCAACTTGTAATTGCATAGAGTATAGGATTATAGAGGCTGAAATGCTCTACAAAAATATTAATTTAGCCTGACCCAATGCAAAAGGATTGTTTCTGGTATTCTGGTGGGAGGTTTTGATTCCCTCACTTGTCATCATGAATAGAATGGCCTATAGATAAGACTAGCAATTTAAAAATTCAAGTGTTGATGTGTATATATATATATATGGGACCGCAACTATGTAGACAGTGGCTATTTTTTTTCCCTTTGAAAATATTAAGGCAATGAAATCTAAACCATAATCCCTAACGAAACACAAATAAAAAGATCACGCTCTCTAAGGAAATGGAATTTTCTTTGTTGACACAACATGATACATATCATATCTACCTCAAATCTCAGATTTAACTGGATGTCACTTATCCTCCTGCTTTTGGCCAAAACCACATTTTGCAAAATATGACTGGCTTGCAAAAAGAATAATGAAAGGAAGATCTTCCACAATAGCAGCTCTAGTTCTTCCCTAGATCTTGCCCAAAGATCTAGTTCTTCCAAGCTGATTCTTATAAACTGCCATATTTGCCAGAAATTCCTTCCCCATCCCTAGAATGCTGGGAATAATTCCCAATTGCTGGAATACTGCTAGTAATGATTAGATGAATTATCTTTTTTTCTGCAGTCTAGAGCCTGAAGGCTTCAAATAATTTTTTACAAAATAATGGATTAAAAGTTAGCCTGAAGACCACTCCTTACTTCATAATAAGTCATCAGATTTAGAACTTTCTGTCAGAAGATATGCTTCTACTAAACATTAAAAACTGCAGCCTTAAAGACAGTAGGAAGCCTAAGATGGACTCCCACACAGAAGAATCCTAGTGTCCTATGACAGTGTAAATGACCTTGATTTTTATTATGTTTTCAGCCTGGGACATATAACTCACTTTGTGGTTAATTATCTTGCACCGGAGTCCTTGACAGTGGTTTGAGTGTGGAGCTATTGTGGGTATAACCAGATCCATTAGAGTCTCACTGAGTGAAGGAACAGACCTAAGCTTAAGAATTTACCAACTCACCCAATAATTACTCTAATTCACTGTAATAACTGCCAGCGTGATAGGGAACAAGAGAAGATTCTCTTTCTCTGTTGTTTTTTCCTTCCCTATAAGTAGATGGTAGAGCTAAGGTAAGGACGACCTGAAATTCCTCTATAAGGAGATAACATTTGTAGGTTCTCAGTGTTCAATTTCTCCTTTGTGTTTGCCATTTAGTAAATACCTGAACTAACTTGCAAGTAATTAGTGGACAGTTTAAGCAGGGTTTTCTCGGACAAGCTCAACAGTTAAAGATGAGCTGTTTCAAAATCTGATGAGCAGATGTTAGGGAAAATAGTCACAGGATGCGGAGGATACAATGGATAGAATTAAAAGGTATTTATGAAGCAGCAATTGCAACACTGCAGACAAGCCTTGGCATAGAAGTTACACCAATTAGAGATAATTCTAATTGCATTTCAAATATACCGAAAACAGTGGTGCAGTTTAACACACATAATTAGGCAGGGCTGAAGTGTGTGCTACTCTCTGAGGAATAGAGGGAACCTCTGTATGACAGTGAGATCCTCTGGTAAATGCGGCCCATTTCTAACCCTAAGCTGTGTTGCAATAGAGCTGCTTGATAAAACGAATTAGGTACACTGCAGCCAGGCTGTCAGGCAGCCCAAGGGTGGCAGCTTGGAGACTCTGGCCCCTCCACAGGGGTGGGACCTGTGGCCACTTGCTGGAGGCGAGACTACGGACAGAGGAGTATTCAGCTGTGTGCCAGCAGCCCGGCGAGGAGCTGTCCACGGCGGAAAGCAAGCAGAGCTCTGGCTGCCTGTCTCCACTGAGCTGCTTGGGCTATGGACTTGGACCTTTTTCCCAGCTGCTTCCCCAATCCTACAGGTTTCCGCGACAAAATAAGCTGCTGGATTTCACTTTGTAGTGCCCAATGAGGACAGGAGTTGTCCTCCAAGGGCTTCAGTACCAGCTTCCTAGAAAGTACTTGGCTTCTGAAAACAGCCAGATTAACCAGGTTGCTGTAACGTGTGACTGTTATTAAAGACTAGAAATGTTCAAAACACATACTGTTTTAACATAAAAACGATAACATCACCTTTTCACAGTGAAGTATTTTCTAGGCACTCCATAATCTTCAGATTCTCTTTAAAGAAAAGTGTCAGAAATGTGAGGCTATTTATTTTCAAGAAGATTCAGTCACAAAATCAGCTTGAGCAGATGCCACCCTTTCTGCCTGAAGGCAGAATTTCCCAGATTACTTCTGGGTTTCCATGCTGCCACTGTTCACCATGGTTTGGAATCTTGGCAATTGGGAAGGAAGAAAAGACCGGACAAATCTTATGTTTAGCAATTGTTTCCCTCAGCAAGGGCTGAGCCATGGGGACAGTGTGATGGGGACAGTCCTTGTCCTCCCGTCTACTTGCATGACCTTCCATTAAGAGGGACCTATGTCTCAGCTATGTGCTGTTTGTCTGCCTGGTCATAAAGCATCTCCAGTGTGTTCAATCTGAAAGAAGTACTGTTAGGTAAGTACAATTGTATTGCTAATGTTTGTGCCAAAGTGGTATTTTTTATAACTGTACAAACCATTTCACACCATGAGCTGTTCAGAAGCTGCAGCTCCTGAACAAATGTCACTTACCCTTTTCCAGGCTGGCGGGTATGTGAGTTCACGGACAGGCACTTTTTGCTACTGCAGTATGCTCCTCACAATCACACTGCTTTGCCAGTTCAGCTCACAGCTATGAGATAGCCAAATCAGTCAGCCAAGCAGCTCTGAGCTTCCATGATCCCACCGAGCCTCAGCTCCCTGTCTCCTAGGAGACTGAATCCCTTATTTCCCAGTACCTACATTTTACTCTGCAGCCTGAAGAAGGATTTCTTCAATGCTGTTCCGCAAATACTTTGAATATTTAGTTTGCAATAGCTTTATCCAAGTCTGTGATAAAGCTTTTCAACATTTAAGCACTTGTCTGGTTTCTCTTAGAATTTACTCGAAGTCTAAAAATTAGTACAAACATGAACTGTGCCTATATAAATATTTGCCCATATTTGGTAAATGTTTCTTTCAATGTAATTTCTGAAAAGCTCCTCTTATTATGGTTATTTCAAGTTTTTAAAAAGAAAAAAAAAAGTATTTGTTTCCTGCTTTATTCGCACTGTACCAGGAAATTAGTGGTTAAGTAAACTTCTTCTAAAAGGCTTAACAAAGCATGTTCTGCAAGTTCGTTTAGTTTTGAATGAACTTGACAAATTTTGAAAGCAAACATCATTGGAGTTTGACCAGTTTCAGAGCACTAGGGAAAGCTGCCTTTGCTGTTTGAATTTTAAAGATTGGCCAGTCTTATGTCAGCTGCCTTGTTCTGTCTTTGAATCCTCTTAGGAAAGTCAGGGATACCCACAAACAATAGAATTAAAATCTGTCTTTAGGACTGGCAAACCATTCAGAGTTGTGTCTAGCTGCTTAGCATAGACTGTGCTAGGCCTCAAGAAGAGAATAGAGCCCTAAAGAAGCAATAATTTTCAGATTGTTGTGTACAATGCAGTGATAAAGCTCCCTGTCACATTTTTCTTCCCAGTTACTGAAGTTCCCATTCAGATGAATTGTCACAGCTTCTTCAATCCAAACAAGCACCCTTCCGGCCTTGTTTGCATTAAAATGTGATAAAACTAAAGGTGACTTTAGCACAGCTGTGCAGAAAAGTGGATTAGGTCAAAGTGACAGCGTTTGTTAGGGCTCATCACAAAGGTGGTTCAAGATTTGTCTAGAGCACTAATGTGGGAGAAGCACAAGTTTCTTAAACCCAGACATTTGTAATAAGGCTCCAAACAAGAAATACTATTGCTTTCCTCCCAACGTAGTTTCCCAATGGCACTAGGCCAGCCTGTTGACCTGTAGTCACAGGAAAATTTGGAATGGCACTGCCAGACAAAGTGCCTTGTATTTTGTGTCATTCTAGCCAGCTATCACGTAGAATCCAGCACTGCTGTCAGCGCCCGGAGTATGGGCGAGTGAGGGCCAGCACCTGGCAGCACTGAGCAGCTCAGGCTCCTCACAGACAGACAGAAACTGGCTCCAGAGCTCTGCACTGAGATCCCAGAATGCAAAAATCTCTTGTTATGATGTGTTGGAAGAAGAAATAAGGGAAGGCTCTTTTCAGCACTTCTTTTGGCACTTTTTAGGAAAGAGGGCATTTCTTACTTCACCATCTTTTAAGTTCCTATTTACACTTTATTTTATTTTGAAATGAAAACCCCACCAAACCAAAGAGCCACTAGAAAGAGCACCCTTTGCATGCCACCTGCTGGCAGTGTTTTGTATTTGGCTGAGAAGGGGGCAGAGCATCATTGTCTCCATGACAAGAAACACACACTGTGCCCAAGTTTGACAGAATAATCAGTGAAACTCCCTGTATAAGCACACGGGACTACCTGAGCAGAACCAGGAAGAGGCTACCAAACCCACCTTCTCTCCAAAACTCTTGTTTATTTCTTCCAACATTCACACTTTCTCAATCTTGCAGGGACATGCCACTGATCTTCACAGAATCATAGAACATCAGGGATTGGAAGGGACCTCGAAAGATCATCTAGACATCTTTCCAGCGTCCAACAAAAACTCTGAAGGACGACACAAGACACTATTATATAGTGACAGAATTTATATCTCTTTACGTGAGAGAGCAACTGGAATGTGTTGAGTCCTGTCCAAGGGTGGATAAAGAGAGAGTTGAGAGTTTGTGGGTGAGGATCAAGGGGCAGGCTGGCATGGGTGACACTGCTGTGGGTGTCTATTACAGGCCACCAGATCAGAATGAGGACGTTGATGAGGTCTTCTACAGGCAGCTGACAGCAGCCTCACAGCTACAGGCCCTGGTT
>JAOXOE010000745.1:3832315-3843978 GCA_028565055.1 Phoeniculus purpureus | reverse complement strand
ATCACCTGACTGGACACAGATTTCTAACTCCTCCTGCTTGTTCCCCATGCTGTGTGCATTGGTGCACAGGCATTTCAAGGAGCGAGGTGAGTGCTCCGATTTCAGCCTAGGATGGTGGGAGGCCTCGTGGTCTTAAGACCAGAGCACTGCCCCACTGGTGCCCAACCATCAGCAATCTCACCCCCACTTCTAATCTAGTTTAAAGCCCTCTGAATGAGCCCTGCCAATTCCTTTCTGAGATAAACCTCTCCCATGTTTAACTCTCAAGTCTGGTGCCTTATAAAACTAGCCATTATCAAAGAACCCAAAGCCCTGCCTGTAGCACCAGTCTCGTTGCCAGGCATTTATGGCCTGAATCCTTCTATTCCAGCCCGTGTTCCTCATCCAACAATGGAAGAAAAGAAGACAACATAATTTGCACCCCAGACTCTTTCTACAAACGTCTTAAGGCCTTGAAGTCTTTCTTCATTCCCCTCAGGCCACAGAATACAGCTTCCTCCCCACCTGTCTGGAAGATCAGTAATGGGTAATAGTCAGCTGATTTAACCAGGCTAGGGAGTGTCCTAATGATATCCCTGATTTGTGCTCCAGGTAGACTGCAGACTTCCCTATGATTAGGGTCAATGCTGTATATTGGGCCCTCAGTTCCCTTAAGGAGTAAGTCACCAATAAAAAGTACCTTTCTCTTCTTTTTAGTGGAAGAAGTTGTCATTTTACTGGAAGACGTATCCGATTTATCTGATTGTGATAAGACCTCTGAAATAGGTTGCCTATCATCTGTATCCCTATTAGTGATTAATACATGGAATCATGCAGCTATTCCTTAGTTGCAATGGCAAGAATTGCATTCCTTCTGAATGGCACTTCTCTATTCCAAAACATGCCCTAACGGTGTTTGGTACAGTGACTTGGAAGTCACTCTTGTTCCTATGTGTTTTTATCACATAATGCCCTTACAAGAGCCTAAAGAGACTAAATGCTGTTTGGCTGGGGACAAGTCTTGCAGTTCCTGGTTAGAGGGAGTTCTGCAAGAGACAAGCTGAGAAATGTTGAGCTTCCTTCAAGTAACCTATGGGTAAGAATCATGCCAAGAGAGGCAGCCCGAGGCCTTGCAGACGTGATGCCGGTTAATTGCCAAGTTCATGAAAGCAGGAGTAGCTTGTGTTATAAAGGGTAAAGGTCCACTGAACCCGCTGACACCTCTCTTTGGCCCCAGTGCCAGCTATGGAAGGAACATACTCTACTGTGAATTATGCAAGCTCTGCAAAGGGTTTGAGCAGGCTTCCAGAGCCTGCAGATACCTGAGCTCCACGAGAGTCAGGCTTTTCACTTCACCCCTCCCTCTCAAAGTTTCCTGGCTACTTATACACTAGGGCTACTCTTTAGAAACTTCTCTGTGAACACAAGTGCATTTCACTACAGCATTCAATAATGGAGAGCCACACACATCTTATGCACACAGAAGGAAAATATGCTAACATACCCCTCAGAAACTACACACAGCAAAATCACAGCAAGTTTTTGACTGAAGGGCAATATTTCTATGGGAACTCATTGGGCTGTGCAGCTGATACAGCACATATTAGGAAGTCAAAGTGTCACCTTCACCCTACCGACAGGAAAGGGATGCACTGTCACTGATTAATGCTTGCTAGAAACTATCAGGAAGGGAAGAAAGTGGAATAAAAAAGAATGAGGGTAGGACACTAACATGTTTTCAGTATGATAATGGAATCAAGCCAAAAAATTTTTGTAAGGATCAATTCTGTTGTGGAAAAACAAGAGTGTGACTACTTGCTAATTAGCCTGGCCAGGTAGAGGGCCAAGACAAAAAAGATGGTCCATTAGAGAAATCTGAACTGACTGGCTTTAATAATTGACAAAAGGATATAGATTCTTTAGCTTGAAAGCGTGATTCTTCAGATTTATATCGGTTAACTGAAGTGCGAACTCTGCAAGTAAAATATGGTATCATTCCCATAAACTGAGTCATACTCCAAAGACTGACCTTTAATTTTGCATCGATTAAAGAGTTTCTTTTCATGTCATTGCACACACCCCATACTCTGAATACTGTAAGTACTGTAATGACACGCCCACATTTCTTTATTCTTTGCTTTCTTAATAATTATGACCTTTATTATTCTTGTTAGAGGGATTTTCACCTTGTTATAACTGCATTCTCCAAAGCGAGAGAATGAATTTATTGTCTCTGCCGACTCTTGCCTGTTGATGCATGCCCCTAGGTCAGTAGTACGTATGAGCTCTAATCATGCCAAGATGACATTAGTTTAAGTTTTTCCCAACCTGAAGGCAAATGCCTTCTTCATCACCAAAGTGTACTTTCATTTCAAGGCATCCAAAGTTAAACCTCCAGGCTTTGGATTCAAAGTGAATGCATTAAGCACATAAAAAACAATTTGGTACAATAGTTAGGGGATACACACTACTTAACTTGCAATCAAGGCTTTCCCTTTTCTCATAGGATAAGAGAAAGAAAGAAATGTGACATACTTTTACAGATATGATATAAAATGAAACCAGATCCATTTAGCTTTCTGTTTCTGCAAGTACATTTTTACAGAGTCAAGTGAGGCAACACTTCACTCTAGAATAAACACGGGGATATTTTAACAAGCAATTTACTTAAACCTTTCCTTACATTGGAAGCTAACACTTTGAAATATCTTTAGTGTTAATGATTCGAGAACCTTTCTACTATGTATAACATTCTGTGGTTCTCCTAATGTACTCACATGCATCAAACAGAACGCATACGAGCACAAGACCTACAAGGTGAGGCTGAGGGGCTTGGGGTTTCTTAGCCTGGAGAAAAGGAGGCTGAGGAGAGATGAGGCTGAGTTGCTCTACAACAACCTGAAAGGAGGTTGGAGTGAGGCGAGGGGACAATCTCTTCTCCCTGGTGACAAGTCACAGGACCAGAGGAAATGGCTGCAAGCTGCACCAAGGGAGGTTTAGACTGGATGACAGGAAGAATTTCTTCACTGAAAGGGTTATCAGACACTGGAACAGGCTGCCCAAGGCAGTGCTGGAGTCACCATCCCTGCAGGGATTTAAACAACACATGGATCTACCTGGTGCTAAGAGAGAGGATTTAGTGGTGACCTGGCAGTGCTGTGTCAAAAGTTGGACTTGAGGATCTTAAAGGTCTCTTCTAACCAAAGATATTCTGTGAAAATCCAAAGCCCAGACAGTGATAATGTACAGCTACTTTTCATGGCCTGTGCACACACTAATGTAGTCGTGTTTAGATACCAAATATCACAGGGAAATGATAATTCTTAATTTTAAAGCTTTCAGTGCTTGCAGAAAATGTTTTACCTGATCTTTCCCCTTCCCCCTTCTACATCCATACAAAAAATTTTGGGCTGGAGAAATTGGGATGAGCTGACAAAAGATACTGTCCAACGATAAAACAGGGAAAAGTTTGGACAATTGCCTCAGTACCAGCCACAGAATAAGTCCCTCATCTGTGGTAGGTCCCCAACAGGTCTTCTAGGAAGTCTGAAAAGACAACTCATGTGTTCAGCATGGCACACAGGTGAACTGTGAAGTAAGGTCACTCCGTGTCCTCTCTGTACAACACTTTAGCTCTCTGTAGAGCTCTTCAGTGCTATGCTGCTGCCTCACATACTTGCTAAATCAGTATAAACATACTCCAGTGCTGCCCAAGTGCATCACTTTGAAGGCCGGTATTTCAAGAGGAGCCCTGCTGCTGCCTTTTGTCACATTGCAGAAAGCAGAGCGAGAACAAACTGTTGTGTTTCATAAAACTATGAGCTTCAACCACAAACAGCTGGCTGAATCTGAGTGAATAACACGGACACATACTCTGGCATACACCCAAGTGCAGACACGGGGAGGGAGACCTGCTTTGGGTTTGGTAGGTGACTTCTCTTCCTTAGCATTCTATCTGTTCAGCAAGAGTAACTTGTAGAATGACACTAATGATATTCCTATACTTCCTCTCCATTTATAAAGTAAAAATAATTTGTATAAAGGCAGAGAAATCTAAAAAAGTGCTGAGAACTTTTCCCTGACTCTGAACTTTGCTATTTGTGACAGAATGTTAGTGCAGCATGTTGAAATACCCAGTCTTGAATAAAAACCTCTCGAATGACAGCCCCAGATTCACTCTATCTGCTGATTTCAACAAATGATCACTGCTTCAGAAATGGCATCTCAGTGAAAAGGTGGCATTTTAGGTGGCATTTTACCATTTCCAACAAACCTCAAGGCATCTGAAAGTTAATAGAGTACTGTAAGAGGTTGCTACTGCTACTGAGCTACCACTCTGATCCAAACACTCTTAAGCTGGTAACTGTGTCTAACTCCAGCTGAAACCATGCCGCACCATTTCATAATAGTATTTTGGTGCAACTTTGTCTCCTATTTAACTGGGGAAAAAATTAAGCAATAAACCAGATACATACAGATAAAATTCAATATTTCTCTGGAGTCCTGGGAGCTAATGTAGATGTTATTAGACTAGAATAGGGTATTCACAATTTAACATGATTTTTTTTCTGTGTTTTGTTCTAACAGACTGAAAACAAATATATTCCCCAAGGTAATAAATCCAAAGACCTCATACAGTGGCTACCTGACCACTTCAAGAGATATTCTAATATTTGCTTATTATGATCAATTTTTAGACAAGCAATTAGATCAACATTTGCAAAAGTGGCTTTAAGCTTTAAAACAGTACTTTGTTCTAAATGGAGGTTTCTCTTTTATTTTTTTCTCTCCCTACTGCTTTAATTTCATGTGAATCATACATGGTTCTAGCCACAGTCATCAGGGAAAGTCTCTGAACTCTTAAACAGGAAGTTTTGATCAAGACAAATCTACTTCATTATCCATTCAAACCAAGTCACTGGACACTGAACTGGTACACTGAAGTGGTAAGGGGGTCCCTCCCAGAGAGGGCAGGGGTACAGTATTATGTTGCTTTATGGCAAAGAATTTCCCTAACCCCTCTGCCAGAGCCCTAAATCGTGCACCTAAGCCTGAGGTCATGCCAACACTTGAAGCAAATGTACATCAAATTGACTGACCCGAGACACTGGCAAATGAGAGGAATTCAGGGAATTTCTGTTCTATTCTTAAGTCTTCAGCTACCTTCCTCAAGTACTGTTCAAAAGATGTTTCTGAGATCATTCAAATATCCTTCAATCACAAACCACCATTTTTCTGTATTACAGCACCTCTAAAGTTTAGTGAAATGGTAAATGACAGTAAGGAAAACCGTGCCAGAAGACCAGTATAGGACTTTTTTGTAGTAAACTGAGAAACTGTCAAAATCCTAGTGGGATATATAAAAATTTGAAGCAAAGCCTTAACTGAGGCACTAATAGCGTTAAAAAAAAAGCCCACAGGTATAGACCATCTTTCTCTTCCACAGTATTCTCCAGTTTAATCTTCCATTTCAAACTAAAAATGCATTCCTCTGTGCTTGCTTAATACTTAGTGTGGTATGATGATAGTAGATTTGCATAAATTATGTTAATAGTAGTTAGTTTAATGTTATAATCTTCATTTTAAAATTGGTCATGAAATATCACTATTGTGATCTTCATTAATACATTAATCTCCCCTCTTTTTACATGGAATTTTACTGTCACATGAATTATATGGTGAAGGCAAAGAACATGTAAGTAAACATTCTGTGTAAGGAAGTGACTCTAGCTTTAGTTCTCAGTGACACAACACTTCTGTGTTCAGGAAAACTGCTCCACAGGTGCCTCAACAGGCAGTTCCCCCTTCCTACGAAGGGTATGGTAAGGCTCACAGTAGGATCAGTAACAGATGGGCTGATCTTCACTTTTTCAGTCTGCTCCAGTGTCTATGACATTTTTACTGGGTCACTTAAAAACAAACTAACACAAAAAGTAGCAAGCTTGCTTTGGTTAAGAGATATAAGTTGGTTGGGTTTTTTATGCTTCTGATTACTGTGGCTGAATTTGTGTTGTGTTACATAGTACATTGACCCGATACTGAAGAAAGCAAGGAAAGTAAGGTTTGCAAGGTGTCATACTGGTCTTCATTAAACCCAACTTTTTCAGCTGGTCTAAAGCATTGAAATCCAACTTCTAGTCTACAGACACAGAAGCCTCAGGTTTCATATCTAAATACAATTTGAAAGCAATCGCTGCCCACAGCTGAAACCTGTGCTGAGTTGGTGAGCAAGAACACACCACCTCGTTTAGCACATGTTGCTCATAGGGCATCAGGAGGCCCTTGAGAAGAAGTGATGTCTTGTAGTGCTGTAATTGCCACGAGTGTCATAAGACTATCCAGGAAAGATAAGCAAAGACAACTTCAGAATTTCTCCAGAATTTGACAAAAGACCACATAAAACCCACTACATAATAACTCCTGAAATACTTAGATACTAAGGTGAATATTACTTAGAAAATTAATCATAAATGAAGATAAGACACACTAAAATTTATAACTGCTTTCCTGTGCATTGGCACAGAATGCCCAGAGAGGTTGTGGAATCTGTCTCTGGAGACATTCAAAACCTGCCTGGACATGTTGCTGTGTGATCTGCTCTAGATTCTGGTCTGCAGTGGGCTGAACTAGATGTTCTCCAGAGGTCTCTTCCAACCCCTGCCATTCTATGATTTTATGATTCTGTGTATTACCACAGTTTTAGGAATAGAGAAACATTTATAAAGCAAATGCTCCCCCAAACCCCACCACAATTCCATTTTGCTTATATTTATTCAAACAATTCTGCATTTTTAAAACTTTGATTACTCAGTGTGTGGCTTTGCTAGAGCTCTGTATAGATCCAACAGACACATGTTAAGCATGTATTTTCTAAACACAACATTGTTAAGCCTGGCAAATGTTTACGCCAAAGCTTTTCTTCCCCTTCACTTTAAAAAATCTCTTTTTCAAGGCTCAGACACACTGAAATGAAGCTTCTCACATGGGCAGAAATATTTAATTCTTTCCAGACAAGACTGAAGCATTTGTATGGAAATACTCTAGGAAGAAATAATAAGAAACTACTGAATGGCACAGGAATCACATTGCTATTTCCACATCCTACCTACTGAGGTTAATTCCTCTTCATTACCTGACAGAACAGTTCAAAATAACTTACAGTATTTCTAAAACAACTAATGGAACTCTATTTGAACTGCTATTTGAACACTAATAAACAGGCCAGAGAAATCTTGTCCTTTTCTGTTATAAAGACAATCATTACCAAGGCTCGGTTGTGATATGCTCTTTGCAAATACGGAAGTGAGCCTGTACTCTTCCCCTTGGACTGCCTGCTTACACTTCCTGGCAAGGGGAAAACTTTGCTATGAAAAACAGGTACAGAAAGCTACAGAGATTTTATATAAATCTAAAAGCTAGCTACTGGTATTCAAAGTGTTTGTACCAGCACGCATGAAGATATATCACAGCCTGTTATTTCTTGACACTTTCTGAATGGGGCACCTTGCTGTTCTTTTGGTCTAATACAAAGTGACATCTACACCGTTGCTTTTACAGTTTGTTTTCCTAATGTTAATGTGACTGTTAAAAACTCACAGATTTTATTGCAAAGTGATTATTTAGGGCAAAAAATAAAGTTGTTTGCAGCAGGGTTTCAAGAATTAGCTTCCAAACCACTGCTGAAACAAAGCCCATCAAATCCTAAAAGATAATCAAAGTGCGCTAAAATGTAATAATTTATTTCTATCTTGTATTCTTCTGTAAATACAGTCCATCATTATATCCTTCCAAAATCAGGGGTTAGGCTTTCAAAGGACTATGTAGAGGATTTAGCCACAAAGTTTCCATTAACATCAATGACTCACTCAGCACCACTTTGAAAGGTTACCCGGGGCGGTTATCCTTCTCTTATTGCACAGGGGTTTTATACCCCAAGCTCCTCTTAATGTTAGGAAGAATTAAGTTTGTCTTTTTTCTGCTCCCTGATCAGAGAATAGTTTTTTGTAACTTCTGACTGATAATTTTCTAAGTCCCAAACTGAAATGGCTGTTTTGCTTTAGGGAAAGGAGGATCAACAGGCTAAGGTTTTTCCACCCTTAATATCCCCTCTTCTTAATGCTAAAGAGCGCAGAACATACATTTCCAACATTGTGGTTGCTACAACTTTCATTTAATTGACTATATGCACATACACACAAACCTATTCTGTCTTACAGTGCTTAGCCAAAGTTGCATGTCAATCTAAAAATTAAATAATGGAAAACAGACATTTAGCTTAGTTTATATAACCTGACAGTGCTCCTATCCTTCCTCTGTTTCACTTAGTGTCATCTTTCAGTGTTCCTCTCTAATTTTATTTGGAACAAAATAAAAAGATTAAGATAAAATAATTCCCAAAAGATAATTGCAAAATGATTTATGTGCAGGTGTTAAACTATTTCTGGCATTGATGTTCCATAGAGTGCAACATTACAACATCATGGTATTCAGCAAAGCATCTACATTTGATAATCTTGCTAATCATCAAAAGGCACTAGATCTGAATCCTGAAGGCAACATTACATTTTGATTAAATTTTATCATCAGTGATTCTGTTTACGGTTCACTAAGGTATGAATTTCTCTCACATTCCACTGGGTTTATTGCTTATTGTGTTTGACTTGGAACACAGTCAGTTTAAGCTTTCCATAAGCCACCAGTTTTCCAGCTACTGCTTTTACACCCTTCAGATAAACAAGTGATCCTAAACAGTATCTATTAGAGAGCTTTTCAGTGTCTCCTGTTAGTGAGTTCTATTACCACAAAGATTAAAAGCCCTTGTTACAGCCAAGGTGCCTCTGCTCCACACAAAGTTTGCTCTCAGCTGGCTCTTTAAGAGACAGAGCAGTCAGTAAAACACACTTCTAAAATTGCATTGCCAAATGGTAGAACAACTTGTATGGCAGCCTGTTAGCATACATTAGCATTGTGTACATTGCTGGAAGTTGTGTAGCAGTACTTAAGAGAGCTTGTTGTAATTAAACTCTACTCCTTCTGAATCTTAATCCTGAGACTTTCTGATTTGTAATTCCACCTTCACAGCTGTACAACCAATCTTCTATTCTTCAGTTGCTGCACTACAGCATCTTTCCACAGGAGCCAAGAGCGAATAGGAGACTCGTGACAGAAACATCACTTTCAAACCGCATGCCTGGTTTGAAGGGCCATTGCTTCTAAAAAGCAGCTCAGTGCCTGTGGGTTACCCTTCACACAGATTCCAAATCATTGCAGTTCCACAAGGTTTCAAGCTCCCAACCACTTCTCTTTCATGCCGTGCTCCCCTTGATCTCACACCACCTCCTAACATTCATTTCACTTGCATCCATGCTACCTCCACACATAGAATTAAGAATATACTTGGCAACTCTGTGTGTAAAGTTGATTCAAGTATAGTTTGTTTCCATGTTTCTAAGAGGATTGGGGGAGCTAAAGGAAAAGAAGTGTTTTATTGGCAAGCCAGAATGCACAACTACACACATGCATACGCTCAGAGAATGCTGTTCATATTAACAATTAGCCACTTAAAGCGACAAATCTTGTAAGCAGAAGCACATGAAAAATAAAATCGACAAACCCCTCCTTGCCCTGAAGGGATCCTCCCATTATCTGTGCTAATAATGATACCACCTCAAGAAATCCTACAGACTGCTAAGCTGGATGCCAACTGCAGATAGAATCATAGAATCATTAGGGATTGGAAGGGACCACAAAAGATCATCTAGTCCAATCCCCCTGCCACAGCAGGATCACCTAGACCAAGTCACACAGCAACACATCCAGGTGAGTCTTAAACGTCTCCAGTGAAGGAGACTCCACAACCCCCTGGGCAGCCTGTTCCAGTGCTCTGTCACCTTCACCGTGAACAAATTCCTTCTCATATTGATGTGGCACCTCCTGTGTTCCAGCTCATACCCATTGCCCCTCGTTCTATCACTAGATGGCACTGAGAAGAGCCTGGCTCCATCCTCCTGACACCCACCCTTCACACATTTATAGATGTTAAGGTAAAGTATAGGAAATGGACAGGCTCATTGCTCTAGAACGTTAATACCTTTGCAGCATGTTTAAAGCACAAGATTCAGAGCTGTGAAGTTTAGGGCATGGTCATTTCTCTATAACACTTGTGTATTTCCAACACAAAGAATATGAATCAGCTGAGATTATAGTTTGGCATCAGCAGGTCTGAGATTTTGAAATCAACTGCTCAATTTGTGTAACACTCACATTTACAGACATGAGATAATTCACTCACTGCCCGACTGGAAACCTTCCTTCTGTTTTCACTTGCCTCAGACTTTGCTTAGAGTGTTGAGCTGTTCAGGTGGTTTTGGGTTCTTTTTCTCTTTTAAAGACTGCATGGAAACTCCATGGAACCAAATAAATGTTGAACACGTGGAGCCTGAGCTCAGAAGATTTGCAAATGTGATGATCGTTTCCCTAATGAGTGGTGTTTTGCTAATTGAAATAATCTGTCCTGCTCTGAGTCCTCTGCATTATGAAGGAGTCTGTAGCTTGTTAAATTCCCTTCGCTGTAGGGTTTTTGAACTCAAAGGAGTTAAAAATCAGGAAAACAAGTATCGCAGCACTGAATTCCCAAATCTCAAAGCACTTCTAAAAATATCTGAGTTGATTTTTTTTCTTTAACTGGCAAATCACCCAGCTGGCTTTCACGTGAGATGCAGAAGTCAAACTCTGAGATGTTCTCCCTACCCTCCTTAACTCTTTCATTGCTTCTGATTTTCTTTTTTTGTGTTCACAGCTGTCTGCTACATAGGAAATTCTATCTGTCAAAGCACCATGGATACCAATCCCCAGACTGCTGAGGCTCCAGAGGAAGTTGAGGCAAGAAAGGAGCCTGCCTTGGCTGATGAGGACTGGGTTAGGGATAAGCTGAACAAACTGGATGTACACAAATCCATGGGCCCTGATGGGATGCACCTGCGCGTGCTAAGGGTGACGACAGAAGTCACTGCTAAGCCACTCTCCATCATCTTTGCTAAGTCCTGGGGATCAGGAGAGGTGCCTAGGAACTGGAAGACAGCAAATGTCACTCCAATCTTCAAAAAGGATAAGAAGGAGGACCCAGGTAACTATAGACCGGTCACCCCCACCTCCATCCCAGGAAAGCTGATGGCACAACTTGTCCGAGATGCTGTCTCTAGGCACTTCAAGGACAGGAGGGTCATTAGGGATAGTCAGCATGGCTTCACCAAGGGGAAGTCATTCTTGACCAACCCGATACCCTTTTATGAGGGTATAACCAGGTGGATAGATGATGGCAGAGTGATGGATGTGGTCTATCACAGTCTCCCACAGCATCCTCGCAGCCAAACTGAGGCAGTGTGTCTAGATGATCAGGTAGTGAGGTCGATCATGAACTGGCTGCAGGATATAAGCCAGAGAGTGGTGGTGAATGGGACAGAGTCTGGTTGGAGGCCTGAATCTAGTGGAGTGCCCCAGGGGTCAGTGCGGGGACCAGCCCTGTTCAATCTAGTCACTGATGACTTGGATGAGGGATTAGGGTGCACTGTCAGCAAGTCTGCTGATGACACAAAGTTGGGAGGTGTCGCCAACACCCCAGCAGACTGTGCTGCCATTCAGCAGGACCTGGACAGGCTGGAGAGCTGGGCAGGGAGAAATTTAAT
>JAOXOE010000745.1:3768613-3832215 GCA_028565055.1 Phoeniculus purpureus | reverse complement strand
CCCGCCCCGCCCGGAAGCCGCGGCCCCGCAGGCAGACCCGGGCCCCTAGGAACCCCCGGAACGGCCGGCCCCGCGTTCCTCCCGCAACCCCTGGGAGCTCCGACCCAAGCGGCTCCGCGCCCCTTCCGCAGCTGTCGGGAGCCCCAGGCCCGGGTCCCGCTCCTCACACAGCTCTGCACCCCTCTCGCGGCCCCACTCACCTCCCACAGCCCCGTCCCGGTGGAGGGTCCGGCCCGGACTCGCCTCCCTCGTCCTGGCGCGGCGCGGCCCGGCGCCTCATGAGTCACGGTGTGCCCGGGCCCCGCACACGTGCCCGGCCCCGCCGCCGCCCCCGGCTCGGAGGAAAGAGGGGGGAAAAAAATAAAAACAGCAAACCGGGGGGAGGGACGCGACGGGGAAATGGCTGCGGGGGAGCGGCGCTGCCCAGTGGCTCGGCCCCGCACCCGCTTTTCCTCGGCTGGGGGCTGGGCACCGGCACCCACCCCCTGAGCGGGCACGGGGGGGCCTTCGCTCCTTCAGCTGCTCCTCCTGTGCAAAGCATGGTACAAACCGGAGGGGTCTGGCCAACGAGCGGAGCCTGACGGCTGCTGCAGGATCCGGGGAGCAGCACCCATGGGTGTCCTGGAGCACCTACATGTGCCCCAGCCAGGGACCCGTGGTCAGATCAGTGTTCTCCCGGCTGCCGAGAGACTCCCCCCCCCCCCACACACACACCCATCTTATCACCAGAGCACCAGTTCTGGGTCAGTGTCCCGACACAGGTGCTGGTGCCACCACACCAGTGGAAAAGCACAGAAACAGGAGTCACAACAAACACAAACCAGTCAGACACAGCACCACGATATGGGTTGGGTGGGATGGTACCTTCACAACTCATCCAGGCCAGCCAGGGACGTCAGCAAGCAGAGCAGATTACGGAGCCCCATTCAACTTGGCCTGGAATGGTTCTAGGGGCATTTACTACCTGGAGAGGGTCTAGGTGGCAACCTCAGTCAGCATCTTACCACCCTCAGTCTCAAAAATTCATAAATTCTGAACTGAATATAGGATTAAAAAGTGTGCCACTTGCAGGACCATGCACATAGGCCTACACACAAAGGAACCTCAACAAACCAAGGTGGCTCTAACCTAAGGGACACAAAAGGGAAGAGCCCACATCTAGAGATTCAGGGGCAGGGGGTGCCAGGCGAGGAGGGGTGCACAGAGCGATGTACATCATTGGTTCCACCAATGTCAGCCCACTGGGATGTGGGGAGTAGGAGGGGAGCGACAGTGATGATGGTGGGTTGAAACAATTGAAAGAACTAGAAGCAGCTTGCTGACACCAAGGCTGGAGGAGGCACAGCAACGATCTCCTGAGATTTAAAGACACTCTAAGGAGCAGAACAATCTTGTCTCTATTTACAATGATGAGGACAAGAAGATGGGCTTAAATTGAAGGGAGAAAGATTCAGGCTGGACTGAGAGTTAAAAAAACAGACTGGCAGGGAGACTAAATCAAGGCTAGACACTTGTCTGGAGCAGTGATATAGGTACACTGCAGCCTGCCTAGGGCAAGGGAACTGATTAAGTGACCTTCTGTGGTGCCTCTTCCAGCTCTCTGTTCCTCTGGCCCTGCAGAGGTTTACTCTTTGATCTCCACTGCTCTTGGAGTGCTTGGCCTATGCACCCTGAGGCTTGCAGTAAACCTCTCACATTGTTCCTTCCTTTTTGTCTTTCTTCATTTGCCATAAAATATTCCTGTACCTTTGAAAACAATGTTGTCCAGGTCTCTGTATTTTACCGTCAAAGTGATACCAAGGCAGCAGCCAGACTCACACCCAGACCTTACCAACCTCTGCAGAGCGCAGGAGACATTTTGCTTAGTATTTTTTCCTGGTGTTGTATCATATGAAGTAACCATTGATTGACAAGTCTAAGCACTTTCCAACATATTTTAAAAAACCCACAAAACTCTAAATTACACTTTTTCCGTAAATTTTTCAATTTCTGGTTTCTTCCACAGGAAGCGACTCCAAGCACCGTTACCTTATGGCGAGCACTCTGACTGTTCTTCCCTGGCCCCTGTTACTAAACAGCAGCTTGATTAGTCAAGACAAGGAAATCCCTTCTTCCTCCTGGGCAGCTCTCACAGGTGCCAATTCCCAACCCACAGGTACTCAGTGGCACATTGCCCAGTGGCCAGTGTACCCACTCTCAGGCACTGGCCACCAGCCCTACACTCTCACCTCTTTTGGGACTGGTGACTGCCACAGAGGCTTTGCCTAGCTCTTGGGTTTGGAAAGCATTATACAACAGATGTGTGAAACACTTGCAGCTCCACCTCCAGAGAGCTTTCTCCTTACTTTGGTTGTGAACATTTGAGAGACATCAAATAATTGAGTGTTCTCAGCGAGAAAGAGTGTGAAACCTATACACGAGCTCTGCTGCCAGCACAATCTGCACTGTGCCAAGAGAACAGCTTCATGGCTATAAGGAGGCCTTTTTTCCTGAAGTCCTGTAGGTGTTACAAGTCCTTGCTTGCTGGTAAGGACTGCAGCACAGTGAGAGAAAGGGTTCAAGGGCCAACACACACTTCAAAAACTGACCCTCAGAAAACGATAGAAGGCTTTTTTGAGGTTTTCAAACTTGGTCTGATGTAGCTTCCAGCTCCTCAGCAGCTCAGGCCAGTGCCAGCCCAGCCCCAGAGGCCTGGTTTAACACTGTGGTATAGATACTGTTGGGATGTCCTGGGCCCCACAACCCTCATCGCCTTTTCTGTGTAAGCCTCAGATACTCCAAGCATCTCTGTCCTTTACACCTTACACTCCTTGGTGAGTTCATTCTGAATTCTGGTTCCATCTATTGTTACTCCCACACCAGGTTCTCTCACTTGGCAGCACCAGAGGCCACAGCATGGCTTGGGCACAGTTGTGTCACTGTGCCTGCAGCTGGAAAACAAACTCACAGCCTCCACATCCCCATGCCCAGAAGTAGTTTGACATCAGCCTGTCTCTGCAGGCTAAGACTCCTGTACAATGTAGGTTTTTAAAATGCAAGAGTGGTGGTCATCGTCAGTCAACAGAAATAGCAGTCTACGAGGGAACTATGAGGCACAATGACATCAGAAAGGACAAGGAAGAAGTCAAAAGTTTATCTACGGTATCAGGGGGTAACTTGCTGCTGTTAACATCTCTATCTACACAGACATCTTGTTCCAACTTCTTTTGTTCCTGCCAAACACACTGGGGGGTTGTGGCTCTGCTAGAACTTTCTCTTTCCTGTTTCTCCCTCTGGTGTTTGTCTTTTCTCCCCAGATCTTCTGTGTTTAAAATTGAGTGTGGCTCGTTACCCTACACCCAGTTGTTCCAGAGTACATATCTTTTCACCTTACAAATGAAAAAAATCAGTATAATAACCAGTATAAGTCTCCCTTGCAACTGAATTCTGCTTTTATTCATTCACAGATACTGTTGACTTGTGAATTTTCAAATGATTGCTCAGAATTACATCCTCCACCACCACCACCCCTCCAATACAACAAGCAAAACCAGTTTGCTGCTTGCTTTGAAAAGTATGAGCTTTGGAGACTACAAGAAATTTGCCTCTTTTTTCCCGATCCTTACTCAGGGCTGAGTCCTGGTTTGTGAAATGAGGCGATAATGTGCTACTCAGCAGTGATGAATAATTCCTCACTTTACTTGGGGAAACAAGTAGTATTACCTGCTCAAGAGATCTGAACTCCAGCTGTTTCCTCCTGTTTGTTCTGTTACACGGCCTGGCACAAGGGTAATTAACTTTTCTCGTGCTCTAATCACACCCTGGGACTGGGAAGCAGCTCTGAACAGCCGGTGCGACACGAAAGGCTCCTCCTCTGGAGTTGCCCAGGTTGACTAGTCTCGGGAAGCATTTCAGAGCACTGGGTGCCTGGGGAAGTGAAGGCACGTCACCAAATGGAAAAGCTTCCTAGTGTCTTCCTTTTATCTTTTGGGGCTTTTTTAATGAACTGGAGACTGAAGGACATAAGGAAAAATTCCTTTTTCTTTCAGGAAAACAAGCCATGAATTTACTCTTGTGTTCAAGAAAAGTTTAACCCAGATCAGTAAAAAATTCATGACTACTGGTTTCCCCTAGTGTTTTTATATTGGCCCAACTTGCCTATCAATATGAAAAGCAGCAGTGGCACAGATGCACTGCTCAGATAACTCCAACACAGCTTGCACATGCCTTGATAGTCTCTGGGAATGAATACTGTAATTGATCATTTGTTGCTCTTCCTGTTTCTGTTCTATCCCAAGGAAATACGGTGAGGCCATTTCCTCCCCACACTGGGCATTGTCTGAGCCAGTGCTCCAGCCACCGCATTCTGTACTACCTCTTCACTGCCTAAAATGCTCTTTAATAGCTTCAGCAGTGTATGCACAAATGACCTTCTCTGTACACAGAGCTGGATTCAAAACTTAACTGCAGTCCTAACTGTCCTCAGCAGGACACCAAGATGCTCCCAGCACACAGGAATGGCAGCTCCCGGTCCAGCCCAGTCCACCTCAGTTTAAAGGGCCTGGCTCCACAGCCCTTATTTGGCTGCACCACTGGATTAAGTTTAGTTTCATTTTCCCCATCGAGTCCATTTTTGTGCAACAGCCACCTGCTAGCAGGGTCTGGTACTTGCTCCCTGCCACAGCCCTGCTGAGCTCAGCCACCGACCTTCCTGCTGGTGCTGGCTCCTGCTGGGAACCCCTCAGACACTTGCCTTCTTCAGCCAGGTACAGTTTGTTAGACTCATGCCTTGTGGTGTCATTTCTCACTGTGCCCTGTCAAGGGAGTCTTCCATTTAATGCAGGTTTCTGTAGGATGTGGGAGATTAACCTCCAGAGTACAGGTTGAGCACATGCTCCACCAGGGCACGGCACAGAGGAAAGTGTAAAGAAGCCTCAGATCCAGGGGCCTCCCAGCTCATCATCTGATCATGACCATAATTATCACCCAGGGTACCAGACATGGACTGATACCTCTTAGCAGAGGACGATGAAATATCACTGCATGCTGTGGTCCATGTGTCATTCAGACTAGAAGACAAGGGCAAAGAGAAACACCTTATGTAGGGAGAAAGTATTCTGAACAACATTTCATAGTTCAGAGCCACTGTGCTGTTACAACTGGAGCAAGAAAGAGGAACTCCCTTGGCTGAGCTAATGCAGCCCTCACACAAGTGAAGGAAGAGTCTGACCTCCAAAAGTTGAGCAACGGTTGCTCTGAAACTCAGCTAGAAGGGCCACAGGGCCAGGGCTAGGCTAGCACAGCCCAGGCTGGCAGGAGCCCCACAAGCACAGCATGGGGATACCAGTGTGTGCTGGGTGCCCTACATGAGGATGGCTGTCAACATCCTCTGCACAACTGCACCTTCAGCAGAGTACAAGCAGTTCTCACCTCAAAATGATCTTGAAGGGAAAAGTCTGAAGGGAACACTCTGGGTGATAGGACATGCTGTAGCAGACACAGCACTACAGATATAAGGTGAAACTACATCTACATTTCCTCTTTGTCATTACAAACATGATAAATACTCTGAAAGATGACCTAAGTCTGCAGAACTAAGGAACTTGTATTGAGGACACCCACAGATCACTTCTAGTCCCATCCCCCAGAGGTGGTTTTAAGACATTTGGGATGGGCGGGAGAAGGTGACCTGTAATGCACAAACCACAGCTACTTTAAGCACCAACTGAGCAACTGGTTTTTCAATCATCACTCCAGCAGAGCAGCCACCCTGGCAGCCTGCTGGCTGCCCACGCTGCCTTTTCCGCTTCCTCGGCCTCTTTTAAAGGCAGAAACACAAGTTCCTGCAGACAAACTAAATGTGATTGTCAAACTGAAGAAGTCATTCACTTCCTTGGGATCTTATTTGTTCCACACTCACAAAACTCAACTTCCCCAAGAAGTTCTGACACAATTTCAGTCTCACCCATAGTGAAAGCAACTGGGGCATCGTGCTCGGCGCAGTATCAGCGGTAACAAACTTCCGCCCTGCACAGCGAGACGGGCGCCATTGCTGCCGCAGCGTACTGCCAGGGCACGGCAGGTTTCTCTGTTTTAGTCATAATAACTGCATCTTGGCACAAACAGTGCACAAACATCAGGCTTGGCTCTTCCATTGTACTGCCTTTTCATGTCAAAGCTTCCTGCAGCTATTAAGTGACAAGGTTTTCGTTAAAAATGAACTGTAAATCACTGCTAATCTATGGGCGGGTGAATGAGCAAAACCCACACTGCTGAGTTCACTGCAGGTAATTATGATCCGGGCTATGTCCTCCACGTTCTGTGCAAAGATGGTTTATTTATTGTTCGAGTTCAGGTTGGAGTCCAACTCTCTGTAGCACTCAGTCCAGGTGGGCCCTGCCTGCCACTCTGTCTATACTCAGAAGGCAGATGGGACACTTGCCAGCAGCAGTGCATCTCACAGCAGGAAGCAGAGGGTTTGCTCTCAGAGGGTTATAGCTGTTCTGGTTTTTCACAGGCTTTGTCATGACTCCTGGGGAGCTGGAGGAGGCTGTTTGGGGGATGGGCACCCAGGGTTGGAGGGGACCCTCATATGGGGGAAACAGCTCTCAGCCCCCACTGAAACACCCTGAGTTCTAGCACAGCCATGGCAGTGCCGCCTCTGCTTCCCCAGTGCAGAGGAAACCATCAGAGCAGCTTTAGTATGCACATGAAAATCCTTCAGCATCTCCAGATGAGTACCACATCAAAGTGATGGTAAAACCAGAGGAAGACAGAAAGATGAATCCATGGGTGCTGCACCACCAGCTCCCACCAGTTCCCAAGATTGGTCAATGCTCATCGGGACCCACACCATGGGGGCCCTACACACCCCCAACAAACCCCATGAGGGATCTACCCAGGAATCCAACTGCTACTTTTAATACTCTCCAGAACTGCAGAGTTAAGATTTTTTGCTGCAAAGTAACATAAGTTTGTCACTAATATCTCTAGCTCGTTGCTTAAATCTCCCATAACTTAGCTGAAGTTAGCTAGACTCTCTTGCCAAAGTAGGTGCAATAAAATGCAGACATACAGCACTTCACCCTTCTCAACAACCTACTGCAACCCATTCACAAGTCCACACTATCCTGCTGTGAACAGGGTGACAAAGTAGGGTAAAAAGCACAAATTCTTACCTGGGACCCCGGCACGCTGCTGTCTGCCTCGGCACTGGGGCAGCGCAGCCAACACCACCTCTGGCAGCGCACAGGCTACTTAAAATGTGGGGCTGGGTTTCTTCAAGAGCAGGATGGTGACTAGCGAGGGGGGAAACTGGTGAGAGGCCACAAGAATTTACTCTTTGCAAACCCTGTAGGTCGGAGGATGTGAAATCGGCTGTTTGCGGTGGCACATGGCAGTAACCATAGTGATAGGCTGTGGTTTGCAGATGTATTTTTTTAAAAAAAGCAGCAAAATTTACTTTCAGCTAATAAAAAGAGGAGTCACAGGGGGAAGTGCGTTCACGTTACAGCCACATCCCAAGCTGCGGCATGGCTTGATGCCGGGGAAGATTGTGTCTCAGGCACCAATGTGCTTTTTAAAATGCATCAGTTGAGGACATCCCTGCTGCAACCTGTTAATCTGCCTGTTGGCATCTGGCTGGGGATGGGCTCAGGGAACACAAGGCTGTCACCAGCGTTCCCTGGAAATGGGTTGATGGTTGGGGCGGTGCCCCAGGGCTCCAATCCTGCTGTGAGCCACAGATAATGGTGACCCAGCCGGTTCTGCCGCCAGCACACTGCCAGCAGCACCCACAGCACAGCCAGCCTCACCAGCCAAGGACACTGACAGCCACTTATTTCTACTGTGCCACCGCTATCTTCAGGCTCCCCATGGCAACCACAGCCCTTCTGCCCAAGGCTTGCAGAGTCACACGCAGCATAGTGTGCTGGAAACATCCCCTGCTTGGCCTAGGGAGGGAAATGCTGTTGCTCACCATCTTCACTGGTCACTGGCAGCCTCTGTAGATATGATGGGCAGCTTTCAGTACAGGACAGGGATCACCATGGCAGGTTCCAGCCACCTGTGGTAGGTACTCTGTAGGGTAGGAGAGGGGTGTGGGTGGCAGCTAGGGAGCAGCAGCGCAGGCATTGCTGTGGAGGAAATGCTCCCTGGCTTCCTCTCTACGTGAGGCCACTTTCCGCACATGGTGCTGGAAGGCTGCGCTTCTGCAGGACGTGGCACACAGGACCCGGACTGGCACAACAGCTCCTTTCTCAGGGGCTCAGCTGCTGGCACTGCCAGGATGTGCTGGATGGGCAATCTGCAGGTGAAAGCAGCCTGAAAACCACTGCCAGGAATGTTGCAGTTGACATGAGAAATGATTAGGAATAGGATTTACCCATTTCTTCCCACTTCTGTGTCAGTGCCAGTGCCTCCTGCTACTCCCTGCCCTGCAGCAAGGGAGCCAGTGCTGCTTCTCATCTGTCATAGAGTTGTTGTAGTGCTGGGCAGAGCGTGTTGGCAAACATCCCCCCTTCTTGGTACCTTGGGTCACTTTAATGGGATATTAATGTGGGGGCTCATGAAACATTCTGAGCAGGGCCAGAACACTTCTCCTGCAGTGTCAGACACACAGCTGGGGCAGTCTTCACACTCTGGTGAGTGAGTAAGGCCATTCATTAATTACTGATTAAGGATGAGCTCATTGGTACATTTTTGCTCAGGCTGTTGCTTGCTTTGCTGCATCCCCACTGCATCAAGCTGAGGTGTCATCAGCACCAGACTGCTTGGGGAGATTTATGGTGGTAGATCAGAGGACAGTGCTATCTGCCCAGCTTCCATGGGTATTGAAGCAAGTAGTTCCTTGAGAAAGGCTTTCTTTTCTCCCAAGCCCCATGTCCTCTAGCAGGAGGAAGGCTGGCAGGGAGCAGGCGCAGCATCACTGTCTGCCTCCTGCACCCACGCTGGAGCAGTGTCTGAGCTGCTGACAGCCCATCAATGCAGCCTGCCTGCTCCCCGGCCACAAGCTGAGCCCGGCATGACTTGTTGCTGTGGAGATGCCTGTATGGCAAACACAGGGAACAATGCCAGAGCAATGCTGTGTGCCAAGGGCTCTCTGTGGCTGCAAATGCAATTAGCAATCGCCAACCCTGTGAGGAAGGAGCTACAGGGAGGGCCATGAATGCATCTGTTCCCAGGGCTGTGTGGGGCCACAGGTGCCATCCGCAGGGCAGGTGGCTCATGTCATGTGGCTGTAGCAAGGCCAGCAATGTCACTGCTCCTGCCAGAGGTTCACCAGGACTTGGGCTTCTGGTTTTGAAGTGTAAATGTCTGTTGAGATGCTCAACTAGTAATTCAGGTGACACAGTCTTGAGTTGCCCCTTGCGCAGTGCAGCATCCACTCAAACAGCCTTGGAAGAAGGTAGGCAGTTCTGGGGACTGTGTGGGATGGAGGAAGTGATGGGGATCACAGAAACAGAGTTGAAAGGAACCTCAAAAGATCAGGTCCAACCCCCCACCAAAGCAGGACTGCCCAGAGCACACTGCACAGGGCTGCAGCCAGGCACGTTTTGATGCCACCTGGCTGGTACCATTTGCTGCAATAGATCATTGTTGTGGTTTAATTATCCTAATCAGGTTGCCACTTCATAAGGAGAAACTGAGCACTGGAAAGATGGAGAAGCAGCACCAAGAGGCTGGGAGAGCAGCAGGTCTGGGCTCAAAGCTGGGAAGAAAAGCTCTATTTAGGCAGAGAGCTCTGCTGAGGCTCTGGGTACCAGGCAGTGGGTACAGGAGAGCTGCCAGCTTTCTCCAGCCTCCCAGTGAGTTGGTCTCAGCACCAGCACCTGCTGGCATCTGCCATGGCAAATCTCACCCAGACATCCAGCTCCTCTGCTGTTGTGCTAACTGGTGACAAAACCAGGGTGTGCAATTGCTCATGGATGTAAACAGCCGTATTTCTGAGCCAATAATATGATGTCATAATTATGCAAATTATAGTGGCTGCAGCATAGATGAAAAATTCATACAGCAAACTGTTCTTCCAAACCCAAGTATCCTCCATAATGCTAAAAGGCTCCAAGTGCATCATCAGTTTGGGGTGTTCTTACAGAGAATTTCTGCTTTTTTGGGAGAAATAACTCTCAGCAATACTTATTCTGTGTTAAAAAAAAAAAAACTGAGCAAGAAGCAGAAGTGTAAGAAATACCGTCTATGTACTTCATGGCACTCATGTGCTGAAGGTTGGAACTGGCACATGCACTCCTGTATATGGTATTTCCCAGTTAGAGCATCCAGTGTTCAACAGAAACAGAACAGTGCAGCCAAGAAATAACAAGAGCCAAAGTGATTCTCCAGGAAAGCTGTAGTCAGCAAAGATGCAGCCAGTGACAGAGTCTCTGAGCTCTGCACAGAAGTCCCACTGACACAGGAAAGAAAGTCTTTGCAAACCCCATTGAAAACCCTTAGAAATGCTGACAGGGAAAAGCCCCTGTTGTGCTGCAAACACAGGGACATAGCACAGCCTGGTGTTCCCTAGGACCACTTTACTCCTGGAGACCCTCAGAGCCATCACAGACCTCCTCTATGAACCCCCCGGCTCCAGGGAAAGCCAGAAAAGGGTGCAAGCATTTATGTTATTTATAAAAAATATCAACCCTCTCCTGCAAGGGAAGTGGTACAACTGGGCAACATCTTCCTGGGCTGGTTGGGTAAACAAATTGGGCATCCCCTGGACTTCTGCTCCAGGAACAGCACACATGGGACTGGGCAGGGACACACCACACTGAGTTCTCTCATTCTGCTGTTTTGGTGTCCAGTTCCACCAGCTCACACCTTGCCAGGCAGCATTTCCAGCACTGATCTCACCCAAAGTCACAAATATCAGGACTGCAGACTGCACAAAGTTTATAGGCAGTGATCCCTACCCCACAACATGAGCTGGGCTTGTGCTGCTGTTCTTTGAAAAGAACTCTCACCTCAGTCCCAAACACACTGCTGTTTGCCAGCAGCACCAGGCTGATCTCATGTTTCTTCCCATCTCATTTCACCCCTTTAGCAGGAAGGGCTGTGACATGCCAAAACCTTCTTTAAAAATAAGGCTTCCATTGCCCTGGAGACCTTTTGCATTTTATGACACCCTTGTCTGTCTTCTGATAAGATGCTAAAACCTTAATAAACCTTCTGCCAAAGGAAACAAACTTCGGAGCTCACCTGGCAACTGCAAAGTGCCCAAGTCAGTCTGTTTCTGGACAACAAGACCATTAAAGTACTTTGTACAAAACAAGAATCCTAATACAATTTTCAGGGAGCAGTCAGTAAGAATTAAGATGACAGTTAAATGTTTCACTCCCGAAAGACATGGAGCAGATGGGGGCAATGCTGGGAGTCCAGGTGATAACTTTGTTGGCTGTTTTGGCTCTATTCTGCAAAATAAGGATTTTTAAAGTTTTCAGGAGCAGGAGCTTTTTGTTTGAAAAGGAGGACGACGCTTTGGTTAGTTTGGAAATAGTTATCTGAATCAAAGGAAACTTAGGAAACACATGGACAATCTCTTCTTTCACTAGTCAGAGATAAAGCGCCCTCTCTCCTCCTCCTTATTCCAGGGTTTGGCGATAACAGCTCTGCTTTCCTGCCACGTATCATGTCAAACAGATCCTGATCGGAAGCAGAGGTCTCTTTCCTGATATGGAACTAGTAGCAGGGACCCAATATTTTGCTAGTAAAAAGCACTGTAACTCACAGTAATAAATTAGGGCTGTGAAATAGCCTCTTGTACCTTCTTGTGGTGTTGAAACAACTGTCCTATTTTTCTCCCGCCCTGAGATCTGAACCATGGCTCAGATCTGAGCTGAGGGCATGTCAGCTCCAATGTGGGTGGGCAGCAGTGGGAGGTCCTCAACCCACTATGAGCTCCACCAGACAGAGAATCACAGAAGATGGAAAAGACCCATAAGATCAAGAAGAGGTTGTCTCAAGGAAGTGAGGCTTGTACCTCTGGGCTGTGGGAGGTGGGCAGTGGACAAACATGCAGCACACCAGGTACAGTCACTGGCACTTGCTGGTTTGCATTTTTCCTTTCAGAAGTCAAATCCCCAACAGTGTTGATGGCTACCAAAGGCCATTTTGCTGGGTTCTGTTTGCTGGTCTGAGCCAGTGGGTGTGTGGGGTGGCCTGACAAACACTCCAAAAGCTGGTTCCTGCAACCTATCTGCGCTCAAGACTACTCTGCTCCCTGGGCACATGCTATCATAACCTTGGCATTTAGAACAGGCAAGTCAGCCATGCTGCCATCCAGTTTGTTCTCAGTACAGCAGAATATCTTCATTCCACCTTCTAATTAACTTGATTTGTGAATCTGGAACCAGAATTATTCTCATTTCAGCTCAGTAGCTACATATGGTTCTCCATTAACAATGCTACTGGGCTACTGAGGTTACCAGTTCATTCCCCACCCTGACCTTCTGTTTACTGAAATACCTTTTCTTCAGTATCAAGTATCAGTGCAAGACCTACAACAGAGCTAATTGTCACTGACAACTTTGGTGACACTTCCAAAAATCTCATTCCATGCCATGGAAATAATGAAGAACCACAGCGTGAGTTTGCTACAGCCCTTCAGAAAGCCGTTATTCCCCCTAAGAGTCACAACTAATTTCATTTCTCCTAAATCCCAGGGACTTTCAGAATGGGATCACCAGGCTGAAGTGTTTATTCTTTCCTGAGAAACATGGTTTTGTCACTGCAACTGTTCTGCCAGTGCCAACAGCACAGTGATTTGAGCCTCGCTCACATGAGACAAATGCAGATGTCCAATATAGCAGACTTAGATTTTTAGGAATGAAAACAGTTTATCTTTATTTGCTAAGAGCAGACATGTGCTGTCACTTAACACATTTTCTGGACCTTTGTGCAGTCCTATGTCAGCAGGTTCCAGCTGATGGCATCACTCTCCCTTCTCCAGGCAACCCTTCCACAGAGCAATGTGCCACTATAGAGCTTTTCTGCAGATTTTCAAGCTTGGAGCTTTATTTAATTTCCTTTTTCAGTTCTACCTGTTATCTTCCCAGTGCCAGGCAAACAGCTGACATTATTCCTTCCCTCCCCTGCTTTTCCCCAAGCTCCCTGCTCTTTCAGAGCAACATCACATTCCTGCCCATACCAACAGCCAAATTAAATATTAACTCCTGGAAACAGTCCTCATTGCTCTCCTACTTATCTCCTGGGCGAGGCTTCCCTGAGCTCTGAAGTTTCCCGGTATCACAGTGCCTGTGATGCTCATTCCCTCGTATTTCATCCCTTCCTTCAGTTGAGTGACTATCTGCATTTACTGCAGAGGGAAGTTATATTTCTCCTCCAGGGTGATCTATACTACCCCCTGCAGCAGAGCTGCTGGAAACAACCAAACCCAGGGCTAATGCCAGTCATGGATCCTTAGCAAACAGATACAGGTCACTGAAGAAGTTTTACACGGGTTCCCCTCCTTGTGCTTCCTCAGTATCAGTACCTTATTCTGGGAGGAGGTAGGTGCTTGCAGGACTGGTGTAACAATACACACAAGAGTAAGACACAGGGTTGTTAGTGTGCTCTGTGTACTTTTTTCTTATTCTCCTAACCCCATGAGATGTATTTACACACCTTTGGTACATCACCCAGATGTACCAGAGCTGGCGTGGCGGCAGCACCCAGAAGCCACCATGCTGGTCCCAGCCTGACCAAACCATAAGTCCCCTGGTCTGATTTACCATCCTCCTTCTTTGGAGTCTCTAGATTTTATGAAATCACAGCACAGACCATATGAAAAACACATTTAACTGCCAAAGTAGCTCATCTAAAGCAGTCACTTAGCAGCCTCTTCACCTCACTCTCTGCACCCCCCCCGCCTTTCCAGCTGTGCAAGCAGGGCGTGAGCCCAGAGCATCCCCTCCTCTGTGGTGAGGAAGGTACTGCCAGCCCCACATCATCCTCAGCACACCAGCATCCTGTCCACTTCAGACACTTCTCACCTCTTATTCTATTACAGATCTTAGCTGCCCAGCTTAGGATCTGTGAGAGGCATCAGCCATTCCCCATGTTGACATCTCCAGTGTTCTTTTAAAACATAAAACAAATAATTACTGATTTTACTACAGATGTCCATTAATCTAACTCTACATTTTCTGACCCTGTGATGAAATACGACACAGCTTTGTAGTGTATATGCATTGTACACATACATCCTGTATGTGACATTGCCCAGTGCGGCTTCCCAAGCCTCACAACAAATAAAGCTTTGGACAGCTACTGAACCACTCTTGTAAGTCTAATAAAAAAAAAAATGAAAGAGCCCAGCAAATGTCTCCAATCTCTCTTTACTCACCCATGACCAAACATCATATCTTTGTGCCAAACTCATCCCTGCAGTGTTCTAAACCAGCCTTCACAAGCCAAATTCCAATGCTCTTCCAACTAAACACAAATACTGGACTTGTATGTTATTTCACAGTTGAGAGCCCACAGGATTTGCACAAGTGGCCATTCACCAAGTGATAAAATCCTGTTATTTTATCCTGGAAATCTTTCCCTTTCAACTTATTTCCCCTCCCTCCAAAGAGCCCCAGTGCTCAGTTCGTGTAAGGAACCCTCAGTAGAATTTATTACGACAGCAGGAAGTGTCCTGTAGCCACTTCTGTTTCTCCCCACCAGAGCTCTTTCACCATGTTTTACCCCAGGGAAAAAACTATTTGTGCTAAAATACCGTAACACAGCAGCTTCAGTTTCTTGCACATCTGAAGCATTCTACACTGCCTCATAGTCTGAAATGGAGACGAAATTAAGCAGAAATCCTGCAGAGGCTCAAATCCTGACCAAAAGCCTCAGGTCCCCTGCTAGAAGACCATAGAGAATTTGCCCAATGTTTCACACCTGCCCCAGCAATGCTACTGGCTGGAGCTGGTGATCCACTGCCCTTCACTGCTTGTTTGTGAGAGACACAGGACCTTGCAGATCCCAGTGTCGATGAACTGATGAAACATACTGCATGTGGAGTGGAGGCACCAGAGGGTTCACCGACCACATTTAGAAACAAAGAAATTCTTTGTGGAAAGACAGTGCAGCCAACAACTGGCTGCTGTTAATGCTTAAGCAGCATCGTGTGCTGTGGTGGCAGGAGTGGTGAGCTCCAGTTGGTTTGAGGGCTCTGGCATTTTGGCATTTTATCAGTGTTGCCTTTGCTCTGTGAGGGGGTTTGTATATCTGCCACCCAAGCTAGCTGCAATTTCCAACTATTTCACTACAAAATCATCCAGCTGCACAAGCGGGATGTGCACGGCAGCTCTCCTTTTCCTTCAGCACACGGCAATCTCAGCAACAGAGCTGTATTTGAAGGACCACAGCCCTAAAGGACAGAAGCACTTTCCCTGACAGTTGTTACAGCAGCATCAGCTGACAAACATGAGCTCGCCAGAGTGGCATCGCTGGATTTACCACTGAGGCGCTGGGGACTATTAATATTGCTGGCTCACTGCAGCATAGAGCGTCAGAGCAGCTCCAGAACATCCCCCAGCTGCATACAGCCCAGTAAGGAGCCCTGCGACAGGCAGCGCAGCCTCCCCCCTGCCAGCCACCGAGATCAAAACCACATTGCCAAGATTTCATTTTGGTGTAGGCTGCGGGCTGCCCAGCATACACACTGCAGTCAATAGCGAGCGTGACAGACATGACTTTCTGTGCCCCATGGACTTGTAGCCAAATAAAGAAAATGCTGCTGCTTCTGTCATTAATTTGTTAGAGCAGGGGCTCAATGCTCTGGTGACAGGGCACCACTATTTTGCTGTTCAGTGTCTCATCCCTCCCGCCAGCTCAGGCAAAGCCAAGGGCTGGTTTGCTCCCCTTCAGCCAGCCCTGTGTGCCAAAGGGAACTGCCATTCCACTCCTTGTAAGGCTGCCTCCAGGCAGAAGCTGAGCCCCAGCATGGGCTCATCAGGCAGTAACTCCCCATCTCGTCTTCTCTAGCAGTCCAGTCCTTCAATTTCCTTAGGGGATGCGGCTGATTCTGGGTAGCGGAGCCCTGCTTTGAAAGGATCTCCAAACAAACATTTTTACAGCACATGTTTTCCCAGTCAGAGGGATTATCCAGCCCAGATAAAGTATTCTGGGGTTGGTGTTGTGTTCACAACATCAAGAGGCCACAACTCCCCTTCCTGAGCACTAGTGGCTCTTGTTCACTCCCCAGATGCACCCTGTCATGCCCAAAGTAAAAGTTATCAGGTAACAAAAAATGGACAGACAGCAAGAGTTATTACTTGCGTCTTCCTCTCACATTTCAGGGATCTTTTTCTGTAGCTGCACATTGCTTGAGAACTACAGGTGGGCTGATGTACCTACCACTCAACCACAAACCCCCAGGCAGACAGCACACCATTCATCCCACTGCAGCATCACCTCAAAAATGCCAGGGTCTGTTTTAATAAGACACAACCATTCCTAGAAACAGCAGCCTGTTCTCTGGAAAAGATGCAGCCTGCAGCCTCACCCCAACCATCCCGCTGACATAAAAGCGGAGCAGGGCACAGGCAGTCAAGTGCAGCTGATGTAGCAGGCATTGGGCAACATCTCCATAGCCCTGGGTTAATGATTAGCTCATTCCGTAAACATAAGCTGGATTTCCTAATTTAGTATTTAAGGTTGTTCTCCCCATATTTACATTAAGCACAGAGGCACATCATCAAGTCCTGATTCCAGGTAAGTTAATGCTAGGTCATTTTTATTAGTTCCTTTCAAACAGCAAAGGGCAGAATCCCAGTGAAGCCTCTCCTGGGATAGCTGCTGTGTTCTTGTAGGATCTCTGCTTTGGGGCAGCACCACCTCCAGAAACATAGTACTGGCCTCTCACTGCAGCTCAGCTGCACTCAGTAGAGCACTGCTACCATCCCCAGCAGCATTCTTTCATTCCCTGGTACCCTGCAGTCATCTGCAGCCAGGTAACCTCACTCCAGCGCAAGCCAAGCTCTCCTGACACAAATGGAGATAAATTCCCTGAGCTCTGCAGGAATCCTTGCAGCAACCAGGCAAGACAGCAACCTCGGTGCCCTGGCAAAGGCACTGCTATGTCACAGCTCCACAACAGCCTGGGGCAACCCTACCCGAACCCTTCCCTGCAAACCTTCTCTCTTGAAGACAGGCAGCAAAACCAAGAATTTTCCCATATACCATAAAGAAAACAAAAAAAAAAATAAAGTGCTTCCTCTGTCTTCAAACATATACCATCAGATACACAGTTATGGTCACCGAACCTTGCACACAGGCTTTTCAATTCAGGCCAGTACAGAAATGTGCTACAATAGGATAATGTTTGTTTTTGCTGGCTGCTCCTTGCCCTAGAGAAATCACCAGCCATTGTGCTCCTCCAGAAGGAGGATTTCCTCTCGTAAGCCTGCCAGCAAAACACAATTGGGCATCCCTAGAGCTCTGGTGGTTTAGAAGAATGGCAAATCCTAAGTGCCAGCAGAAAAGAATTAGATGCATATGAGCAGCCCAAGGTCCATCGTTTAAAGTCATGCCAGCAAGAGGCTTTCCACTAGCTGATGAGAGGAAATAAGATGCAGCATTGGTTTGGTGGGTTAAAGGGAAAGAAAAAGTCAAAGTTACCCTACAGCTGCTGTTACTGGGATGGAAAAAACCCATTTGCACCATTCACATGCACGGAGCCTTCACTCTGTAAGCAGGGGCTGCAGGAGCCACAGGGCCCCAGTTCCTGCAATCCTTTGGAGCCCCAGCCAGGCCAACTGCTGCCTTAAATCTACCCTTGAGACTTTGATTTGCAGGAGATGTTACCGACTGTTCTTTAGTCATGAACTAGCTCTGTGGAATAGTAATTTTTACGTACTGTCTCCTGTTTGTCACATCTGCAGACACACGTGTTATATGGCAAGTGAGACCTCAGAGTTATTGATTAGAGTGAACACCAGGGACTGGTGCTGGAAGAGGAGGAGGAGGAAGGAATAGCCTGTATCAAAGAGCTTTTATTTCTTATTTCATATGCCACATTTAATACCAAGACGCTTATTAAGGCAGCATTTTCCACTGCAAGACATATGGTGCAAAGAATTCTAAACTTCTCCAAAACCCTTCTTCTGTGTGCCTAACACACAGCCACATGCTTTACAATCATTGTAAATCCCCTGAGAGGGTCTCAGAAACCCCCCATTAACCATACATGAAGTGACTAAGCAGTAATCCCATCAGCTGAATGCAGCTCCATCACACATTAATATTCATCATTAAAAAAAACATCTTGGAAGAAACCAAAGGAGACATGAACAAGCCAGTGATGGTGGTTGGTGATGCAGCAGCCTCATAGGGGAGCAGCTGCCTGGAGGGACCATAGTGCTTTTAGGGTGCAACTGATCCACCCGATGTAAATCCAAGCCTATACTGGCTTCATCTGCTGCACTGTCACAGAAAACCTGGCATGGGTTTGGGTAAAACTGTTCCACAGCGCCTTGTCCCTTCACTTGGTCCTGTGTCCAACTCAGGGCAGAGGACTCCATGCACCAGAGGACCTTTTGCTGTCAGTCAAGGCTTCTGTTGAACCATGGGCTCCCTTCCTGCCATCTTCTGCCTCCTACAGCACACTAGAGCTGTGTCTTCCACTAGGATGGGGTCAGGAGACTGTTTTGATTGTGTCACAAAGAGTACCTTAGCAAAGGCCAGTTCCCCTTCACAGCACAAATCCCTCCACAGCACTGCACAAGCACCCAATACAAGTGTCTCCATGGCTAGATAAGTCCAACTGGGTCACTCTGTTTCTCTGCAGTAATTCACATTTTCATCCAACATGTCACACCACAACCCAGTAACATGCAAAATGCTCAGGAGCTGTGTCTTTTTGCAGACCATCCAACAAGCCTTTCCCAAAAGAAATGCCACATTCAGCAGCAAAGTTTTCTTCTGCAGTGTATTATTTAGCTAGAAAAAAGGCATTTGAGGAATGCTACTTTGTCCTTACCTCTACAGCTGGCGCTTTCTTCATACCTCCTGGCACAGAGAACTGAGTTCTACCACCCATGGGTCACAGGCACCAGCAGACTGGAAGGTCCTCAGGCCAAGAGACAGCCCTAGCATGGCTTCTATTTAGCCCCTTGAGTGACTACACCCTAGCTACTGGGGCAGGTGGGACCCATCCCCATGTCTGTGGCTCCTGAGGCATATGAGACCCATCCTCTTGTCTGCCTCCTCAGCATAACTCCTCAGCCCTAGCCCTTCATCACCTGCTCCAGGAGGTTGCAGAGCATCACGCACAGTGCAGCCCACAGCTGCAAGCCTCACCTTTCCCACTGGAAAGAGGGAATGAACCCAAACACAGGTGGGACACAGCACCCCAGAGAGTGCCTCAGCTGTGCTTCCCAGGCCACAGCAGGTCTCTAGGAAGGAGAAGGAACTTTGGGACCAAGTCTTGTAGCAGCTGAGAGAGAAGAAGTTTGAGTACAAGCGGCTCAGCTGGAGGGCATTCAAGTTTCCTTCATTCTCGGCTGGACTCTTTGCATGCCAAAGCAGCAGAAGGGACTTGTGATCTCAAACCTCCAGCTCAGTTGAATGCTCCTCTGGGTCAGTTGATTTATCAAATGACTTAATTATTTCAACTGGGAGGTTATTGATGAGAATTTCCATCAAATGATTCTTATGTGACTATGTCAGGCAGTGAAGTGAGAGTGCAGGGACGGACAACAGGAGTCCAGGCAGAAGTTGTTGGTCTTCACTTGTGGAGATCAGAATCAAGGTAAAACATAGAAAAGTAGATAGTCTAAGAGGCACCTTATCTATGGCATTGGTTACCTGCCATGCTGTACTCTCAGGGAGCTCCTGTGGTAGGGTCAGACCCTTGCACCGCTGAGAACTTTCTCTGAAGCTGCTTTGAACAAACCCCTAGATGTGTAGGCATCAAGGTCTGTATTTTCTTGCACTTTAGGTGCTGCCCACAGACCCAAGTACCATGGGGTTATGATCTGGAGCAGAGGGGAGCACCTGGCTGCCTTACGGGCTCTCCTAAAGCATTAAGTTCCTCCTGGGCTTCAGGAAGATGATTTAGTTTAAATGTTTCTACAAAGTGGAAACCAAACTGCAAACAAACAAACGTCAATTGTCAGCTCTGTTGCTATCAATGTCAGTAGCTCAGGCCTGAGGTCGTTCCAGCTCTACTGTCATAAATGTGTTGGTGGGTGCCAGCAGGTGGGTGCCAGCAGGCAGCTCTGGGAGCTGGACAGCCAGGCACAGAGCTGGCACAGAGCTGGCACCAACCTGGCACAGCTAAGCTACAGCTGAGGAAGAGCTCATATGGAGGTTCCAGGACTCTCTGTGGCTTTGCCTTCCTACAGCACAGTACTGACTCCACTGCCCTTGAGCACTCCTCCTCCTCTTCTTCTGGAAGGATATTCTTATAAATAATTATTGCAGTAATGTAGAGTAGGAGCTGCTTTGGCACCGAGTGCTGCTGGAGAGCTGGCGGGGGAAAGAGCGCCTGTGCCCGGTGTGGATGTCCCAGGGAGCAGCACTGCCTGGGCACGGATGGGACAAGAGGCAGCTGGCACAGAGGGAAAAACTGGACACTCCCACAGAATGTAAAAACCCATGTTGTAGGATGTTTTACCTTTTCCAATCGGTGAGCTGAGGTCTGCTTATGTGCTGAATGAATAAAAACACTCATGCATTTTCCAGCCCGCGGCTCCGACAGATGGGTTTAGAGTGAGCTGTGCCTCAGAAGGCAGCTCCTGCTCCTACAGCCAGGCCTGTCCTGGGAAGCAGCTCTTCCTCCTTCAGATGGATGCATGGGGAGCCTAAAACTAGTGGTTATAAGTAGCCCAATATCTTGGCTTCTGTATTTGACTGGGAAAGCAGTCGGCAGGGCTAGGAGCACACCCTTGCCCTGGGGAGAGTGGAGGGTGGGACAGGACCCCTCACTGTACCCAGCCTCAGCCCTGCTCATCGCAAAGAACATTTATTTTTAGATCTCTTACTGCCACTGGAACATACTTGGACTGTTTTCAGCCTGACTCACAGCCCAGTTCCTGTGCTTCTGCAGGCTGAGTTTGCTGTCCCCACCCAAAACAAAAAAAGACAAAACCAAAACGAAACCAAAAAAAACCCAGATGGAGCCAAACCACAGCCAATGCAGGTGCTTCCAGCCCGTGCTGGTGCTGATGCCCATGCCCAAGTGCAGTGTAACATGGACAGGATGGGGTGCTCAGGCCAGTGTCAGTGCTGGTGACGGGGCATCACGTGGGGGACCCATCCCCAGTGAGAACCTCAACTGACAGCCCATTGCAGCTACCCCAGACTATGTATTGATCTTCGAGACAATTTCTGTAAGGAATCTTTCTTTGCTCCATTTTTGCCATGTTTAATTGCAAGACCAGAATTCTGTAACAATCAGGGTTCTCACAAGTTACTTTGGGAAAAAGGGACCAGATGTTGATTTTTAGAGCTTTAGTGCCAGCAGGTCAAAGGTACAAACCAGCGCTGCCAGAAGCAAAAGGGACCGCAGCACAACGGGCCACAAGCTCACCTGGGGTGGCTGGGCTGGGTGAAGGAGCTCAGGAGCTAGGCAGAACCAGCTTTTGTGACACCCAGGACAAGGACAGGGCAGGTCTGCCATGGCATTAAAGACCAGGGCACTGAGCTGCAGGGAGCTGGGCGGTAGTGGGGTGGAGTGAGCTGCTGTGATGCTTGGCTCAGGGCAGGCAGTGCCACAGCTGCAAGTGTCCCCATGTTGAATTACCGATAGGGTTCAGGTGAATTTGTTGCATTAATCAATCCCGTGTAGTCAGGCTAAAGCCAGCCTCAGACGCAGGCCTGAATGGAGTTTGAGCCCTGGTGCTGCAGTGCTGCTGGCAGCCACAGGAGAGCACGAGCAGATCGGCTCTCCTGAGTGAGTTTAACTCAGACCAGGCTTGGGCTGGGGCACAGGCTTGGCCTTAAAACTTCTGAAAGCCTGTGAGATGCTCTGAGCCTTGGTGGATGTGCAAAGTGCTTCTTACTGTGGGGTTTTGATTTCTATCTGCCACTGCATGTGCTCCTGTCCATCTCCTCCACACTTGTGGTCTCCAACACCAGTGATGCACAAATGTCTTCTGCTAAACTTCCCTGCTAGAGAAGCTCACCTGCACCACTTGGTTTCTGTGGTCTGTTTCTTCTTCCCTTTGGAACAGACTGTGTCTAGATTCTGTCAGTACCACGAGGTTTTGTTCTGGCTTTATCTCTCTGGTTTACATCTAACCCTTCACACAGGGTTAGATGTCAGGCAATTGCTGGTCTGACCTTCCTGCTGTCTGCACTGGGCAGGAAGTTGGATAGAAGAACCCCTGCAGTCCCTTCCACAGTGAAAAACAAGGACCCAGTGAAAATCATAAAATGGGACATTTTGTGCCACCTTTGGAAGCTTTAAGAGGTTCCACCAACTCGACCCATGACACACCAGCTGGGTGTGCAAAGCAGGGAGGATGCTGTGCATCGCCCCTCCCTGCAGCCCCCAGACCCCACAGCAGCTTCAGGCCGTGGGCAGCTCAATGCTGCCCCTTCTAGAAATGTTTTTTTAAGAGCTCTTGTAGTTTTGCACAGGAGCAGCGGGGAGCTGAACAGCTCTTGAGCTGCTGCTGAAGTTGGAGCTACTGCAGTCCTTCAGTATTTCAGCCAAATGAATTAATAACCAATTTGCTCATCAGCCAGTCTCAGTCTTTTAAAATTTCATGTGCCATGATATGACCAGCACTCACAGAGCGCTGCCAGCAGCACTGTGATAAAAACCAGCTGATAGCAGGTCTGGGGGTTCTTTTGGGCGTGCTGAGCTCTTGCACGCAGAGGTACCACTTTCCAGGTTTGCAAGTTGTCCATGGCAGATGTGTGGTGTATTCAGAGATGGTGATTACTGCTGGTACCAGCTGGTGAGGAATAGCTGGGTGGGTAAATTGACACCAGTGTGTACTCAGCATGGTATCCTTAGTACACTCAACAAGGAGTAGATGACCCTGCTCACCTCAATGGATCCAGCAAAACAAATAACTGAAGGTATTGATGTATACAAACTGCCACCACACATGGTTTATGAAGAAAAAATCACCTCCTGGCCATCAATTTCTTGTACACAGGTTGCCACATGCTATGCAGACTGTTTCTGGTGGGGAGGGTAGGGGGCAGCTGACACATCCACATCGCCAGGGCCGTGATGGAGCTTGGACTGAACCGTGACCAGATGCCAGCAGGACCAGGGCAGTGACACCTTAGTGTTGTTGGGCCACAGATCCTCCTCTTCCAGCAAACCCAGCTTTGAGAAGAACCCCAGATCTTCGACGTGCTCTTGTGCTCTCTGAGGGAGCATAGATGTGCTTTCTGATCTCATTAAAAGCAGAATCACCATTCCTCATTCATACCAGCTTAATTAAATAGATTCTCATAAATGATCATAGCGGATGCTGCCTGGGATGCCACCTGCCTTCCTCTGCCCTGCTGCACACAGAGTTGCTGCGGAGGCCGGGCTGTCAGCAACAGTGAGCTGAGCATTGCACAAGGTATTTTCTAGGAAGTGGTTGTTTGCCTCCTGTCTTCTCCTTCCTCCCAACACAGAGCCCAAACGAGCTTCTGGATGCCCCTTCCCTCCACTTCCTCATTCAGAGCTGAGTCGTTGTGCAACGGGCATTGATGCCATCTCACCACCTGACACATATGGCAGTTACAGTGGGGGGAAGGGGTGGCCAGTGTCAGGGAACTGCCTCATGACAGCAAAATGTGAAGAAAGAGGTTTCTGTGCCCAGAGATGATGGCAAGCACCAGAAGAGGAACACCACTGCCCGCAAGGATGGGGACAGAGCAAACTGCTCATCATGGGCATCACTGCTGGAGGTTGAGAGGAAACCTTACTGTTCTTTACAACTACCTGAAAGGGGGGCTTAGAGAGGTGGGGGTCAGTCTCTTCTCCAAAATCCCTAGCGATAGAACAAGAAGAAAAGGCCTCAAGTTGTGCCAGGGGAGGGTTAAGTTGGATAAACTTCTTCCCTGACAGAGTGATCAGGGTTTGGAACAGGCTGCCTGCCCAGGGAGTAGGGGGAGGCACCGTCCCTGGACATGTTCAAAAAATGAGTAGATGTGGCACTGGGGAACAGGGTTTAGTGGCCATGGTGAGGTTGGGTTGACAGTTGGACTTGATGAGCTTGGAGGTCTCTTCCAGCCTTAATGATTCTGTGATTCTATGATGGGCCTGGAGTGGAGCCGCAGGGAGCATTCAGCCAAGTAGCTGCCTACGTAAACCCAGGAATGCTGTAGATCACCAAGTGAACCTGGTGTGCAGCAGTAACAGTTCTGGCAGTAGTAGTTCTGGCTGCCCTATTACACTAACCCCATTAATTACTCTGCAGAGGTTGCATTGAGCAGCGTTGAGGAGCAGCAGTAATTCCCTATTTTTGGCAGATTCCTGTATGAGACAGCCACAAGAGACCAGGCTAAACAGACACTGGGTTTGTGTGGAAAAGGCGGAATTTCTCTTTCCACATTCCCTCTCCAGCCCACAGTGGATGACAGCAGTGACAGCCAGCACTGACACTCAGACGGGCAAGCTGGCAGCCACAGACCTCTAATGCGGAGAAAAATGAAACCCAGCCAGCACGGCCAGGCCACCATACCCAGCCCTTCCACCCCTGTGGTGGGTTAGGAACACAGCTGAAAACCCAAAACCTACCAACTCCTCTTTGCCCCACATAAGCCCCTTCACAAGACAAAGCAGCCCTTAAGCTGATGCAGAAAAGCTCCAATAGCTGCAGCTTTAGAAAATGAACATTTCTCTGAGAGGTCCCATTCTGTCACTGCAAAAGGCAAAGATGAGTCTGCTAATGGAGTGTCAACTTAGGATTTCAAACAGGTCCTGAGCTCAGGGGGTCCTACAAGCAAAGCACCCGGTAGATGTTGTGGCCACCCAAGAAGTCCGATGCTGGCACCAGTATTTGTGCAAGACACCCACAGAGATGCAGCAGCTTTATCCCTCAGACTGAGCCCAGTGAGGGCTTTTCTCTCAGACTCCCAGGGTCTGACTGATACAAGAAAAAGGCAGCTGCAGTGGCTCCACAGACTGTAAGAGAAGAGCAGATGCACCAAACCACACAGCACAAAGGAGTCTTTCTGTGCTTTAAACAGGATGCAGTTTATTATCAGGCAGGCAGGTATCACGAACCAAACTGGCACATTTTCATATATTTACTTCTGCAAGCAGAATCCAATTTTACTATCAAAGAGTGAAGGAACCTGCCTGAACCGCCACCCACCTTCCCCATTGCTGTCTCAGCGCTTCCATGAAGTGCTCCTAAGACCAGGAGCAAATGCTGCAGCTCTCTGCTCCCGTCACATCCTCACAGCCAACTGCCACCCAGTTAGCTGGAAATGGACCTTGTCCCAGTTATTTCTTAGCCAGATGACTCTCCTGGGAGATGCAGACTTTACAAGCACTCGTACAAGGACAGCTCAGCCTGGATCTCAGACTGCACTGACCCTGCAAACTCAGGTGGTTTTACCCAAGGTGTGGTCCAACCCAGCATCAAGCTGTGGCTCACACAGAGGCTGCATGGGAGCAGCAGATTCTCCTTCTAAGAACTACTGTGATGTTTTATTCACACCATTAACAGGCTAGAAGCAATCCCACTGTCACAGCGTAGTTCCTGCCATGCTCCTGACAGAGACCACTGCTCTGGCCTTGCTGCAGGCAGATCAGCATGAAGAGGCCTCCCAAACAACAAGGCTACAAGACATTTAGAGGAGCAGCTCACACGTGTTCTATAGCAGAAATAGTTATCTAAGAAAAATGGCACCGTGCACTGGCAGACCTGCCCCTAAAAGAGCTTCGTCCTGCCGTCTCCTTCTGCAGACGTCTCCTGCCTTCATTTGGCCATGGGCATCACCCTGGTGAAGAGCTGCCTTAGTTTTGCTATCAGCATCTCCCTGAATTGGTCACCCATTAAGAAATAGAAAACAGGGTTGATAGCACTATTCAAAAAGGCAATGGGCCTGGTGATGATGTAGACGCTCTTGATGATGCCCCGTGTGCATGTGGATGCTTTCAAGGCTGGAATCCGGGAGGCGAGGCGGATGTTGCGCATTATGTGATAGGGAGTGAAGAGCACCGAGAAGAAAACCACAGTGAGGACGACCAGAGTAAGGGGTTTTTCCAGTGTCAGGAGAGAACCCAGTTGCTCGTTCCTGTTTTTAAGAAAGAGAACCATCTTCATGTAGAAGCAGCACATGATGACAAGAGGGATAAGGAACCCGAAGACAGTCAGGAACATGCTGTAGATGAGGCTGCGTATGGGGTCTCCAGAGCTTGCATAATCGAGACACCTGTAATCATTGGCAGGCGTTATGGGCTCCAGGAAATACATCAGCGGCAGCAGTTCCAGGATCACCCCAATCCATATGGCAACAGACACGATAAGGGCCATTTTCCTCTTCTGCAGAAAGTGTTCTCTGAAAGGGTATTTTATGAGCATGTATCGATCAATACTGATAACAGTGAGGAAAAGGATGCTGCTGTACAGGTTTGCATGCAAGAGGAATCTGTTGCTGTGGCACAAGACGCTCTCCTTTGTCCATTCACCCCTGGAGTAGCTGTTCACGAGTATTGGAAGAGTACACAGAAATAATAAATCCGATAATGACAAATTGAACAGGTAGATGTTGCCACTTTTCCAGTTTTTCAGGCAGAAAATGGAGCCGAACACAGCAATGGCGTTTCCAGTGAAGCCCAAAATGAACTCAAGGCTGTACATAGTGGAAAGATAATACTTTTCCAGGACTGTGTTCATCCACACACAGTCATCCGTCTTGTTCCCAGCCTGGAAAGTCAAAAAGGGGACAAAAAAAAACAACACCAAAATATTAGTGAAAGATCGCGAATGCCTGTGTCTGTATTGTTCCTGTGACAACTGGTCACGGCAAACCTAAGGCTTCCATGGTAAGCAGAGGCTTGAAAAACATCCCTTGTGCACATAAGGTTTCTGTGAGCAAACCCATGTGTGAGGAGTCTGAAGCAAAAACATCACTTGAAGGCATCTGCCATGATGTGCCAGCGGCCACCTGGCCAAACCTCCAGCACTGCCAGGGGCTGGGAGACCAAAACTGGCCCATCACCACTGTGTCACAGCCCTCGCTGGCAGTCATCTGCCTCCATTACACAACCCCTGTCTCATGGGCTCCTCACTCATCATTAAAGCAGAAGTCCACTGTGGGGAAGATAACGGATGAACTTGTTACCAGCAACACAGCCACGCCCTGACAGTTACATTGTGAGATCAGAAGAGGATGAGTTTATGAAATGAACCAAACCATTCCCTGTGCCCTCTGTGCAGTTTTGCTGGAGCTCAGTAGCAGAATGGCACCAGCAGCACTATGAGGATGAAGAGCATATCCTGCACATCACCACAGACATGCCAGCACTTCTGAGCCACTCCAGCAGGCTGTGGGCATTTCTGCTCCAGGGGTTGTACAAGTATCTCCTCAGTCTCCTACAAAACCCCCTTAGAAGGAGAGAAGGTTCAATCACACCTGAGCCCTCACTGACATGAAAGTGACTGCAGACAGTAGGACAGCAGAGTCAGGACCAGGATAAAAACCTCCAAAGCCAAACTCACACACTTAAGAGTCACCTTTGTTGTTAACTACCTCTGAAGCAAGAGCACCATATATGATTTATTCACTCCCAGCTCACAGCCTCTGCCAAGCCCACCCGCCGAGGCTGCCCCACAACAGCCCCAGGACAGGCAGTTCTCAGCAGGCTGGCACTCACAGGGCCATTTACTGCCAGGTTTGCTGCAGCTGCCCCTCTGCTCTGCTGCTGCCTGTTCTCTGGCTGCAGACAAACAGCTTCTCTTCTCGCCCTGGCAGCAGTAGGACACTCATTATTCTTTAAGGAGCGATGCTTTCTAGGAAGCTGCGCCACATGTTGGCGTGCCTCAGGACAAACTCTGCTTCCTTGATAAAGGCTGGGTAAAAAAATTCTTCCCCATACAGGGGAAGAAACTGAGTTGCATCTCAGGTGCTCCCTTCTCAGGCAAACCCACCTGCACTCACCCGCAAGGAACTGCATAATAAAATGAGAGTTGATGCCTTGGTTAAAATATTAGCAAAACAATTATGAAGCAGGGGAAAGTGTTAGAGAAGTGGGATGTGGATTAAAATTGAAATAAAGCTAAATCTAAGCTCTGAAGGGCAGCAGTGGGACTACCTCAACCTTCTGTAGACAGTCTCCATAAATTAATTATTTTAAAATACTATGATTTGTTCATATGTCTCTGCTCTCACAGCACTGTGTTTTATTTTAAAGGCAGATCATGAAGCAGGATGAAGTGCAGCCTATACTAAACTTCATAAGGTTACCCCCAGCAAATTCGTGCACTGGCTCTGTACCACGGGAGACACAAATCACACAGCAGTGAACGCAGAGAGTACCCTGACCCACAGCACCCAGCCTAACCCTGAGCAGGCAGCACCCAGCCTAACTCTGACCCACAGCCCCCAGCTACCCCTGGTCAGGCAGAACCTCAACACTTCAGTGGGACCCTGATTTTAGAAAACACCACACTAACACCAGCATTTTAAACACAATGATTAAAGCATCACCGCACTGACAGTCACAGTGATTTAGGCAGTTGTTAGAAAAAGAAGGATCCATCAACATAAAATCAGCAGCCAGGGGAAAACAGCAAGAGAGTTCATTCAGGAATCTCTAGCTAGAGCAGAGCAAAGTCCCATTGAGAAGTTCCAGGCTAGGAACCCGCGCTGGGGCAGGGGGCACTTACCATCCCCGGGGCTGGGCACTGCCTCTCCACCAGCACTCTTGGACCCTTCGAATGGGGGATCCCGGGGCCAGCGCAGTTTCACCCTTCAGCCTTGTTTGCATACAATTCCATCATTAATGAGTCAAGGCAGCGGAGCGATTTGTTTGGCTGTGCGGGATGGAGGGGAGTTTTTGTGGGAGGAAGGTGCAGCAGAAAGTGTCGTTGAGCCGAAGAAGAGCAAACACTTCCCCTTTGGGAGCCCCAGAGGTGGCAGCCCTGCCCCAAACCATGCCCAAGGCACAGTGGGCTCCGAGATCAGACCTCACGTGAAACGCTCTGGGTGGGACCACATGAGGATCACCCAGCAAACACCAGAGATGCCCATGCAAAGCAACAACCTCGTGTGGCTATTGAGGCAGAGATCCCAGCATAGCAGCCAGGGGTGTGAGGAGGGAGAAGATGCTGCTCTTCATCCTTCCTTTTGTCAGATCTCAGGGGTGTCAGGAAGGTGAAGCCACTTGTGTCCCAGTTACCCTGTTCCACTTCTGTCTGTCCTATCACACACAGGGATCGCTGCCACCAGTGCTGCAGCTCCATGACATTCTGTTGTTAGACCAATCAAACCATCGTCTTTTAATTGCATTAAAGCACCGCGCATGAGAGCAGCAACACATCTTAACACTCCGGTCTTGCTGGTTTATTCACCCTGGCTGCGTAACAGAGGAGCTTTAACTTTGAGAACGGGCAAGCTGATGAAAAAGGGACTCTGCTTCGCTAAGACACCTGAGCCAGTTCATGTCAGCACAAACACCGTTTCTTGGTTTGCGACAACACGGTGGCATTTCTGTGGGTGTTTATAGCAGATTTTTACCTGAGCACTGCTGCCTTCCACAGCTCAGAAACCTCAGGGCCCATTTCTTGAAATGTCCAGCCTTGGTGTCCTGGCTGGAAGTGATTTATGTTAGATCTGAGAAAGACATTCCTCCCTGTGAGGGTGCTGAGGCACTGGAACAGGCTGCCCAGGAAAGCTGTGGCTATTCCATCTCTGGAAGTGTTGAAAGCCGGGTTGGATGGGGTTCTGGGCAACCTGGTCCGGTGAGAGGTGTCGCTGCCCATGGCAGGGGGCTGGGACTGGGTGATCTCTGAGCTCCTTTCCAACCTGAACCAGTCTGTGATCCAGTGACACACGAGAGCATCTCCTTTTTAAAGCAGGCGTCAAAAGAGCAAGAAGCTACTGGTCAGACGTAGGTGGCTGCAGGAAAAAAATCTAAATAAACCGCTAAATGACACATTAGCTGTCAGCACCCAAAACTCCATAAATAATCAGCAGAAGCTAATCCTCAGCATTCCTCTGCCTTGGTGGATTATAAAAATGAGCAGCTTCTGAATTTTGCCAGCCAGATGAAATTAAAATTTTAAAGGGATAAATCAGAAACCAGACAGATGTTCAAGCTGCTCATTAGTTTAGCAGCACCATGAGCCATGCAGAGGCTTTCCACGGAGCAGCTGTGTGGGTTTAGGAGAGCCTGGAGCTTCTCTCCTCTCATAGTATGGCAGGATGAAATGGGAGGGAGAAGAAGCTGCCACCTGCTCAGAGCTCCGGGTTTTGCCACACAACCATCACACCCTGGCAGCAAACCTGACAGAATGTGTGAGACTGGCTAATGGGCAAGTGGGGGTTCCACTCTGCTCAACAAAATTCTCTGCTTCTGTCAATGTCTGAGGACTTTCTCAGACCAGCTGTTGAACTGGTGCTGCCCACATTCAATCCTGCAGCAATCTGAGTCCAGTTTGCCAAAGCTGCGTGGATTCAGACTGGGAGGTGAGGGTGGACTGCAGCTGCTGCTCTGCTGATTTCATGGGAGTCTTCAGCAACCTGCAGGCTTTAGAGAAGAAATTCACCTGGAGTCAGGCACATTCTGTTGTCATTAAATAGCCATTAGTCAATGTACATCAGACTGAGCCCTACTAAAGGAGTCATGCATATTCAATGGTTTATTATGATGTATTTGCATATTACTGATTGGAATGAGTCATCAAGGTTGACCTTGAGTGCCTTTCCCTCAGAGCCCTTCACAGAGGGGATATTTATCCCCACTTGAGATTCACCCCCATGAGCAAAATGGGACATGGGAATATTCTTTTAGGTTATAAATTATTATCATGCTGAGTGTGAGCCCAGTGCTGCTCCCACCCTGGGCACAAGGCAGGGAAATGATGGGATGCTTACTCCTGTTTATCAATCAGCCAAGGCCCCAAAGGATTATAACCCAATAACAGGCTCCTGTACAATTGCTCCCCTCAGCACTTTGCCATCTGTGATTTGGATTTGTACTAATAACATGCAGGGCCTGAAAGAGAGGGAAGACATGAAATTGCTTCAATTATTCAATTAATTTTCCTGAGAGGAACACATCTTCATTAATAATATAGGTTTCAAGAATCATAGAGTTATTAAGTTTGGAAGAGACCTCCAAGATCAAGACCAACTGCCAACCCAATCCCACTCTGCCCACTAAACCCTGTTCCCTAGTGCCACATCTTCCTGTTTTTTGAACACCTCCAGGGACGATGTCTCCACCACCTCCCTGAGCAGCCTGTTCCAACCCCTGACTACTGTGTCAAGGAAGAAATTTGTCCAACCTAACCCTGGCACAACTTGAGGTTGTTTCCTCCTGTCCAACACAGAGCTATTTTGCTACCCTAGAGTTATAAAGTCCTTTTGTCAACCCTCACTCCCAGAGAGAGGAGGAGGAAGGGTCTTTGTGACTCTCAGCATCTGCATTTCAAGTTCACCCTTACCCCTTCTCCTGCTCTCAGCAGCCCAGCCCAGCTATGGGGTCAGGCAGGAAAGACCTGGCTTGGGCTCTGCCCCCTGAATTGATGGTTCTGGGGCTCCTTCACCACACAGCGCCAGAGCACTTTGGAGTTTCTCTAAAGTACAACAGGTATTTAGTTTACACCATAAAGGCTTGTTGGATTCACAGAAGGCAATACATGTAAAATGTGTATCATGGCCTTAAAACACATTCATTTGTTTATAACATATAAACAGCAGCTGAGCCCAGCACAAAAGACAAGAAGTTAAATACAAGGTCGTGGTACCCATCAGCAGAAGGCTGAGTACCGCCAGGATTATTTTTAAATGAGAAAAACAAACATGGCTCAGCCGCTAAAAATACCAATTCCCCCCCCCCCCCCTTCACTGCCATGTACTTTAACGTCAGCCCTATTATACAGAATAACAGCCCTATTAACATCTGGATGTGCAAAGCTATTCCAGCTTTTCTCTGAAGACATGGCCAATAAATCAGTTAATAGTTAAAGCATTACAGAGGCTGCTTAAAGTTTCCCGTGTGGCTGATAAATAACACTGGCTGCTCGTTTTCCACAGTTTAAATATTTTGTTCATTCAGGCAGCTGCTGTTTCACTGAAAGATAAAAGGAGGCTGAATAAATGGAGCATTTCTCCTTCCACACTGTTATAAAGCTGCAAAGACAGATGATGGAGCAGAGTTCTCTAAGTCTTGGTCATTTTGAGGCCAGAGACTTCACGGAGCTCTTAGTGTCATGGGCTGGTGTCTAATGGCAGGGTTTTCCAGCGGGATTGTGGCTAACAAATACCTGAATTGAAGGGTCTCCACAGCAGTCTGTGGTTGTTGAAGGAGTCAGTGTCCTGCAGCCATCCTGAGCAGCTCCAGATTCTCCTACTGGTATTGCAGGTTGGAGACGTGCTGGCCTCTGCTGGGAGCCTTCAGCTTAGGGCTGAAGAAAGGAAAACAAAGAGAAAATGAAACAGTTTTATGGATTAACCTTCAGAAGAGCCTTCAAAACTGCTTCTGTGAAGTAATTAATGAAAAGAATGACTATGCTGAGCAGCACTGGTGCGATTTGGCCTTAAACTGAATGTACCAATGTGGAACAACTTAATTACCAGTTCCAGAAACACCAGGACACCAAAACTATTTGCCAAGGACTGGGTTTTGTGGGTGGATTTGGAAATACAATTTTTTTAAGGAGCACAAAAATCAGAGACTCCAAGAAACCAGTAATGGAGGAACTCTGACTGGTGGGGATGTGCCTCCTCCACTCACTTGGGAGGCAGAGCGAAGCCTTCGCTTGGGATGTTTCCTACCGTTTCGGCTCTGGATAAATGTGCTGCTCAGTGTGGGTTTGGCTTCTCCTGTCAGAGTTGCTGACACACAGTTTTCCCTGTCCTGTAGCATTTCCAACTAAAAATGTCTATTTTAGGAACCCAATCAATTGGACATACAGTCCAATCAGTCATGACTCCACACGTAGGTGCTGGGGGCTAAAAGACATTTACTTCATGTTCCAGAAGAGCCCTATAAGAAAGTGCAGGGGAAGGTTGGTAATGCTTTTAGCAATTTTGCTTAGAACAAATTTTTCCACAATCTCACAGGTATAAATCTTCTCCGAAGTTAAGATCCTTTCTAGAGGTGTCTTCAGCTCTGCTGCTCTCACTGTCAGCATCCTCACTGCTTTATGTCCTTGATGCCTCAGGTGGGTTCTCTTCTCATTTCAGCACTTACCCCTGAGGCACAGCTTCACTTCCTCCTGCGCCCCTTCCCCAGACTCCCTTCTCCACAACCACCTCCTTTGCCAGGTCAAACCTGGATATTTATATGGAAGAACAACTAGAACAGCCTGTAAGACTCTGAGAAAGGATCACTTGGAGCAGCTAAAGGCCAACTCAGTTCATCCCACCATCACGTACAGCATTGGAAATGCCTTATATGGGGAATATTCTTGTGTGGAAAGTCAGACTAAAGCTGTTACAGAGGCAAAAACCCCAAACCCCACTTCCTCAGGAATATTAAGCTGCTGTTAATTCATTCCAAATGAAGGAGAAATAAAATCTCCAGGCAAGATGTCGGATACCAACAGAGAGCCCAGTCCTGTGGGGAGAGCTGGGACTTGCCAGCAGCGTTTCAGCGAACACTGTGAGAAAGGGCATCCCAAACAGACTGGCACAAGCAGGTGTCCTGAGGATGTGCACACACACAGACACGCTGCACAAGGTGCTTTTGAGTCCCAGACCAGGTTTCACTGTTGGAGCACTAGCAGCAGGGCACTCACCATTTGAAGGCTGGATTTGGAAACACCTAACAGAGAACACTCCTGCTGCATACACCAAAGACTATTTTCTGACTTCATCCCCTGGGGGAGCAGGAGCTCAGCCCAGCCTTCCCGAAGGCAGGCTCATCTCCCTGCTGACCCATCCTAATCACTGGCTCCAGCATCCTTTGGATGATGACACTTACTCAATTACTTCTGTTTCTCCCCTCACCCACTGCAGCCAGGCTTTTCTAACTATTCACAGCTACGGTAATAGCAGCAGCAAACCAACGTCTCCCTAGGGCTGCAACAGCCACCGTGCGCACCAGAGACACGGTACCTGAGTGACAAACAGTACATTGCACTGGAATCAAAAGCAACTTTAATTGTTATAAGCAACACAAAATAAAACCCATGGCAACCACCCCATGTACGTTCTGTCTGAGCAGGCTGCACACACGCACAAACACACAGAATTTCCAGAGACTCAGTATCGTTTATGCAAAGGAAGCAGCACGCACACCTCACGTATCTCTGTGTTGTGACCAGTTTAGAGCCATCACCCAACCAACGCCTGCGTTCTCCATTCAATGTTTTTAGGGTTTACATGGAATACACCAAATATTTGCATAGACAATACTTGATCGAGACTGTCAGCCAAGTTGTGTTGCTTGGTCAAGCCCATAAAGCTGCTGAGCTCAGGTTATTTTAAAAAATAGGTAAGTAAAACCTGCCAAACAGTCCTGAGGATAACTGGAACACACAATACATAACTTGTTTGATAAGGGGAGCATAAAACATACGGCAGTGCTGTGGTGAAGTTAGGACTGTCGGTCTTTATCTGATTAGTACCCAGTGCTGGTTTGTTGCACTAACCTTTGTACCAGGAGAAAATAAGACAAAAGTTATAAAAAAATCCACCAAACCCCCACCCCAAACTAAGCAAAAGCCCCAAACACCTGCATTGCTACACTCATCCCCGCTGCTGTCCAAGTGCAAGAACAGCAGCACCAGCCCAGGCGCTCCATGCGATGGGTAGGTTCACAGCTACCTAGTATCTCACACATTCAGGTCCCACACCCACTGGGGCATCCCATGGGACACAGGAGTGTGCCAGTGGGACAGCAGCAAGTGGTCACCAAGCACCTCCCATGCTGGATGCAACTGTTTGCACCAACCTGTGACACAAAGATACTGCAATAGGAAGAAACAAGGAGCAGCAGACAGAGGAGATCAAATCCCACACGTTATGCCAGCTGGGGCCTGGGGGAGCCCAGGCAGCATGTGGGCTGGGTCAGATACACCTTGTGGTCTTGGCCAGGGGAGAAAATCCAGGGCAGCCCTTGGGCTTTATAGGGTTCTGAGTTCAGAGGACAGCACTGGAAGAACATTGAGTTAGAAACAGACAGCTTTTCCTGCCAGGGAAGAGGAGAAACATGGCACCAGACAGTGCAGGGCAACACAACAGGGACAGCAAACACTCCCAAAGCCTCACGCAGCCCAGTCCTCCTGTGCCACTCGATCGCACCCAGCAAGTGTGAGCCAGAGTACAGCAGCACGTCCAACTCATATATTCTCATCCAGCCACTCAATTAATCTGTTCAGCAGCCGGTGCCCAATAGCCAAGTCTGTTGGACTTGAGGTAAACATCAGGGCCCCATGAAAGGCGTCCTTGCCATGATCATGTGTGATGGGAACACCCGCTGCCCGCAGGCGCCTGGCGTATATCACCCCCTCGTCCCGAAGAACGTCATGCTCGCACGTGAGGATGTAGGTGAGGGGCAGCCGGCGCAGCTGGGCATCGCTCGCCAGCAGGGGGGCCACTCTCACGTCCAGGAACGATGGGTATTTCTGTGCAAACTCAGAGCTTCCATAGGTGGGACTGCTGTAAACGTGATCTTTCTTCAACTCTTCAGGCAGAAAACTGCTCCAGTTTAGAAACTGGAACAAGTGGCTCGACTCAGCCGGGACGTGCCTGTTGGAGGCCATGGCTTTCCCAAAAGCCATGTCGCTGGTGATGTACTCGTTCCAGAACCTGACCATCAGCATCTTGCTTAAAACGGCATCGTTCTCGTTTTCTCGGTAAGACGGTAAATCCAGGTCAAGGGTTTGAAGAACAGGGTAAAGCAAAACCTGGGCTTTGAGCCTAGTTTTGACTTCAGAGTCCTCTAACAGCTGTAGAATAAAAATAATGACCAAAAGTCAGTTAAGAGACTGTTGGTTCTCTCACACTGCCAGAAGACCTCAAAAGTGAGGAATTAACACGTTCTACAACATAAGCAAAACAAGATTATCAATACAGCCAGGAGAGATTAGGGAAATCCTAAATGGGTAGGCGGGTCACCTCTAGCAGTGTGCTGTATCGGGAACCCTCAAACATCAAGACCAATCCCATGTTGTCTCTTACGCTGGAGGATAACAGGCTAGAGGCAATACTCTTTCTGCAGCAGACTGCTTCTGAAGTAGTAACGCTTCAACCATAGACATCTTCTGTTCAGTTTAAAAACTCCAGGTTTCTGAGGTCCTTTAATCACTTCAGACAACTTAGACATTACCCATCTGTTTGGCTTCGGAACCCTGCGGTGTCAGAACTCAAACAACCATGATTCCGTGCATTTTAGACACATGAAAAATGCCGTGTGAGGAATCAACACTGACACGTCTTGTGTGTCATCCTTCTTCCCTCTTCATTAATAAATCCCCACCGTCTCCCTCACCTTCTGCCTTCAGTGCCCATGACAAACTCGCTGCCTTTCCAAGTGGGATTCGCTGCAATCCCAGTAACTTAAAGGGAGCAACAACATTGCTCTGACTTTGTTTAATGAACCTGAGTGAGAAGTGTGGAGGGCTCTGAACTGTGTGTGATCAAGCACAGAACATTCAGTCACCTTTGGGTTGGTTTTTTTTTTGCTGATATTTACATTTGCACAACTCAAATCGCTCCAATTCCCTTTTCAAGCAACATCCCTAAACCAGTCAAAATGTGCTTTAGGACAAAATGTCCTAATTATAGGGCAGAGAGCCGATTTTTAGGGTATTAAGGATTGGAGGACATCAAAGCTGCTTTGAAGCCATTAAATGGCTCAAGTGAATTTGCTGGGCTGCACTTGGAGCCCCCCTGACAGTGCTGCATGACGACCCCTGCACATGGGCCATGAGACACTTGTCCTGAGCAGAGGGTTTTGTTAGTTGGTCTGTTGTGTTAATGAAATAACAAAATAAAATCGAGCAGTGTGGAGTTTATTTACCTGCTGTGCAACAACTGCAGCTAAGTTGCCACCTGCGCTGTCTCCTGCCACGCAGACCCGATCCGGGTCCACTCCATACTGGGCGAGGACACTGGGCTGGAGGAAGAACTTTGTGACCGAATACACATCTTCAAACTGAGTGGGGAAACGGTATTTAGGCGCCAACCTGTAGCTGTTAGAGGCAAACAGAAGGGTGTTACAGCTTGCTGTTCATGAAGAGAAAAACTTGCTGACTCCTGCCCTGGGTGGTTTTCTCCAGAACACAGGGAAACAGGAACTATCTGCCTTTCCCAGTAGATCAATACTTTATTACCCACCCAAACCCATCCAGCGATACCCAAAGCAACCCTCAACCCCAAGTCACCACTGCAACCTTCATGGGCTTTGTTTGCAAGCCCTGAAAGCCAGCGGGAACACAAATGACCAAAGATGCTGCAAATTCAGATGAACTGAAATAGATCCCTTTATTGCCAACCCCCAGTCCTTGTAGGAGGAGAAGCTTTTACCTGACTGACACCACCACAGCATTTAACCTGTGTGCAGCCCACCTCGTCATATGATCGTAGGATTTCATGCCTGAAACAAAAGGAGCCACTTCTCACGTTACTGCAGTGTGTTTGGGCAGACACTATGTCACAGCAACCTCCACCTGGTTTTAACTGGTGAAATACCCGTTCCCAGACCCTCTCTGTAGCAACCTCCATAAAACAAAAGGCAGCGCTTAACATGGAGATCTCCCATAGGTCCAGGCACTGACAGAAGGGCTCACCTGCATCTCCTAGGCACCATCCTCCGCCGTGGAAGTAGATCATGGCCCTTCTCAGCCCACCAGGCTCCTTTCTGGGCATGAACAGACGGACAGCAACGTTGCTGAACTCTGTGTCTGTCACAGTGACGTTTTCATCCGACACAGGAGCGACGTACTCGACAGAGGTGAACAGCATCAGAAAGTCCATACAATTCATCAGCCCCAGCTGGTCAACAAGCATGGACTGACACCCAAGACAAGGGAAAACAGCTCTTTAAACACAGCCCGAGTTACCTTCAGATTCATTTTTCACGAAGCCATTTGCACAAGCCTCTAAAGCTGCTGCAGAGTTTGCAGAGCCAAATGCTGCCGACTTGGAGGAGTCACTGTCTTGCACTGTCACTCTGCCCAGCTCCCTCATCTCCCACCACTTTCATGAGAGGCTCGGTGATGATGGCTGGAAGGCAGCCCAGAGCCACCATCAAAGCAGTGACTGGAGGCACAGAATCATAGGATTGGAAAGGACCTCGAAAGACCATCTAGTCCAATCCCTCTGCCACAGCAGGACCACCCAGACCAAGTCACACAGGAACACATCAGTATTGTTTTCTAGAAGTTCTAAGCACCTGCAACACAGGCTTTAAGATGAAAGTACCTTCCCCACCATAAGTCACTATAGAATCATAGAATCAGTCAGGGCTGGAAGGGACCACAGCATCATCCAGTTCCAACCCCCCTGCCATGGGCAGGGATACCCCACCCTAGATTAGGCTGGCCAGAGCCTCATCCAGCCTGGCCTTAAACACCTCCAGGGACGAGGCCTCAACCCATTCCAGACTGCTATTGCAGTATTCAGGCTGAGGCTGCATTACTGTCCCATTGCATCTCTCCCGTGAACTGGTGTGGCTCCATACACACAACACTGTCATGATAAGGAATGAGAGTGGGCTCTGGCCATTTGGACCTTGGCACAGGGGCTTCTTTTTGACATATCATGAGGCAGCAGCAAAACGTATGGCTGGGGGAAGGTGAGGGAAAAAAACCCAGGAAGATGGCTGGTTCTGTAACTTCTTAAGTTTACGCATTTCTCACATTTTGAGGAATAATTTTGAGTTGCTTTTTTGATACAGAAACAGCTTTAGTATCAAACAAAGAATAAAAATAAAGGAAAATGCTTGGAGAACAAGGAAAAATGCCTTTAGCTCTACAGGTTAAAAAAACTAAAATATGACTATGAATGGTAACTTTATTTTCAACATTCTTCACATTTTTTTTGGTGATAAATGACTTCACATGTACTTGCCTTCAGGGTTATATCCACAGCATCGTTTCATTTTATTCTAAATAAAATTCAAGTATTCATATACTAAGAAGGTGAACGGTAAAGGGAATTGAGCTAGAACTTGTGAATTAGCCTTGATTCTTTTCCTGCATGCAAATAAATAATGATTCCTTGCACTGAATGGGTAGCTTCAGTTACAAGAATAAAGTAGAACTGAACAGAAGTAATGGTAAGAGATTCTCGTATTTCATCACAACTAATGAAAAATACCAACTTAACGCCTGTAACATTCTACAAGTCAGTCAATGGGGGCACACAGCCAAGCAGTGTGGGGGACAAGCCATTAGTCTTTGTTTTATGCACTTGTTCAGCTCCACTTGTTTCAGTTTTAAATTCACACAAATATTTACCTATTTATTTTCTTTTTTGTGTACATAAAGAGTTTGGCACTGACAAAGCTTCATAGCTGGCACCTGACACCCTGCAGTACACCAGTAGCTAATCATTTCACTTGCAGGTGTTTTGTTTATCGTTGCACATTGGCAGTGGGAGAGGACCTAAAACTTTGTTCACTTTGTGGTAAATGCTTTCACCTTTAAGAAATGCTGGGGCAGGAAGGGCACTAGTACTCATTCTTCTCCTCTGTAGGACAGAAGGAGAATGCTATTGCTGAAAGCAGCTGTAACTTCAACGACCATCTTCTGACTACAGTTAGAAAGTTGATTCCTTCCAAATGGTTGGGTTTTACTTTCTGACCCCACTCTCATCCACAAACAGTGAATGCTCACTGCCTGACATGGGTTATGATCTACAAACTCAGGTGGCCTGCAGTAGTTTGTAAGCACTGGTTCTGTTCACATGCAGGCATGCTGCAGCTCACTTTCTCATAAAGACTTCACACTAGCTTTAGTCCTAGGAAGTTCTCAGACAGGATTTTCTGGCTCAAGTGAAGTGGTGCTCTGAACCCAGGCCAGGTAACTTACTTTGACAGGTGGCATTGGTTCAAGTTCAAGGGTTGCCAGCATGTCTAACACTCACAGAGGACTCTGACACTCTTGGGTGATACTTTCAGTTCTGCTGTATAGCTCTCAATTTCTGCAGTAGCATGCAACCCTTCCCACTTAACTTGGCCTGTTAACAGGAATCAGGTCAAGAACAAAGTGATATGAGACATTTCTCAATTTTCTCCAATGTGCCCTGTGCAACAGCAGCACTGACTGCATGGAAAACAGACAGGAGAAATACCTAACAAAAATGCATGTGAGGAACATGCAGTGCTTGCAAATGCTTGATTTGCAGGAAGAACACCGAGAACAGCAGAGATGCACAATCTGAACTCAAGAATGCATTCATTAAGACAGACAATGGAAAAGTTATCAAATAACTAGAGAAGAGGAATGGTTTAGAATAATCCCTGTCTCACTGAACTGTAGTGACCAGGGCTGGGCTGAGCTTATCATAGTAAGAAAGTTTTTGATTTTCAGTGGAGGAGCAGCAGTCAGACACAAGACAAGAACTCTAACCTGAGGTTATCATGAGAGACCAATGTAACCAAAGCAACTTATTTCTTACTACAGCTTCTTAATATTTCTGTGCTTAGAACTAATTACTCTTTTATGCCTAAAGGACATTCACGACTAAAGCCACTCCTAAGGTGAGCTGACACAAGAACTTCTGATAATAAAGTAAGGTGCAATGTAAAGTGAATCCAGGTTTTAACAGGAGGCAAATTTCTCAGTACTCTGAAATTATGTTGTCCTACAGATTTCTTAAAGATTTTCTTATTGTGCTACCTACAATTAACCAAACACGATAGCTTGCCAGTGGAGAACTTTACAGCAGCATGTTTTATTTGGACTAGTGTACTTGCAAGGCTTGAGTAAGAGCTGAAGGAAATGATGACATGAACTCTGTTGATTAGATTTTTATCAAAGCATCCTCCCTATTAATAATTAATATCTAAAGTATTTAGTACTAAAGTAATTTAGTAATAATTAATATCTAAAGTATTTCTGCATGTAATGCAGCTTTTACACAAACCAGGGAAGAAAAAATGAAATTGCAAAGAAAAGAAGATACTGCACAACAAACAGGAGCCGGAAGCTGACAGATAGTTCAATGTGAACTTGAATGAGCTGTAACCACTTCATTCTTCCTTTGAACTCTGCTGGATCTTTCTGCTCCCTTTCATGCTGTTTGCATTGCCAAATGCTGCTTACAGCATTTCACTGTCAAGCTGTCTAGCTGTTAGGAGGCACAGTTAGTGCAAGACCCTCCAGTCAAGAAGCAGCACTGGAATTAACCTACTAACTGTAATCCTGAAGTTAGACGGCAGAGTGGTGCAATTTTTATATGAGATAATTGTATGGACATACAAAGAAAAGTAAAGATCAACAGGCTGCTGTATGTTAGAGGAGAGCATTACTGCTGACAGTAGGAGAGCAAGCGTAGATTGTCACCTCTGTAATAACGGAAGAAATTACACTCATAGCGAGAAATCTGGGAGTTCAGAAGAATAGTATTCTTGGCTTACTCTCTTTTTTTGTATGACGAGAGAAAAAAAGGAAGTAATAGTCTTAGGAACAAAGATCCTGGTTCTCTCAAAAAAAGATTTGAGTCATGTTATGGTCATTTTGAGACAAAGATTATGGGGATGAAAGGTTCACTATTACTCTATTTATATGATCTGTCTTCTACTAACCTATATTGAATTCTGTAGGTAATTTTCTGAAAGATGATGCTTACTTATTTGAACAAATTTAGAAAGTCCCATACTGTTTCAGGCAGCTAAGATCACCCTGCTACTGGATATTAGAGTACACTTGAGTCTCCATTGCAATGCTTAGCTGAAATAATATTTTTAAGATGAACCACACAACCATGTATTTCTCTGGGGATGGAGTCCTCATTCAAAGGAAATTCCTTGCATGTAACAGTAGGTCTAATACCCATCCTGGAAACAGCTGGCAGCTACTGGCTTTGTCCTAACAGTTGGTTTGCTAAAGTAAAGGTAAGCCAAGAGAATCAAAGTGCAAATTAATTTTTGAATTAAGAACCCCCTTCTCCGTGTTTTTATCTGCTACTTTACATGACTTAAATACGATTTTTGTTAACTTTGCATAATTTATTTCAGAAGCCATTGTAAAAATCTTTTATTGGTACTAGAGCCTTTTAGGAAAAAGATTTCATGTGACTGGAAGCCTTTCACGTTCTTTACATTTTATAAATATGATGTTTGTTTCAATGCCAGCGTAAATGCCTCTTGTGCAACAAGGTCTCATGTCACTAGAAAATGGAGTCACTCACTTGCTTCTTCTGTAAAGTGAAAAAATACCTCAGGATCTAGACAGATGATATTTTCTAGTTAAAAGACCATATTGAGACAAACCCAAATCAGTGGCAAGTTAGAAAACTGAAAATATCTCTTCCCTTAACACATTATTACAGCAGTGAATCATAAGTGGCAAATAATACCCTTTAGATATTATTTAGATATATTTAGCCTGTATCTCTTATAGCTGTTTTCTACATGCAGAAATGGAATCTCTTCAGTACAAATGTTGTGCAATACATGTACAACAGACCAGGTAATGTGAACAAGTACAATTGGGAACACAGAATCTCCATAATGTGTTACAATCTGTCCTTCCTACAGAAGGACTTCTTATGGAATGTCATGTGCTTATGGCACTCAATAGGCAACCATACCCACTGCCAGCCTGGCAGATTAGGAACACAGTTCCTAATAGGAACACAGCGAATCATGCATGAAACTCATTGCCTGTTCTTGAAGTCAGGCTGAAAATGAGACTAGAACACACAGCCTCCCAAAGTCCCTTGCAATACCTGTGGATCTACACAGCTGGAAATTGTCTTTTGCTCTAAATATGACATTGTTTGAGGTTTTTATTTGGTTATTTAAAGACAGCCTCATGTTATCCTCATAAAGGAAGACACTCCTTCTGGGAAAGGCAGGAAGACACTGGAAGAGTAATACAAAGGGAGGGTCTTTCTTCCTTTCAAGCTATATACAGAGCAGATTCCCAGTGTGAACAGATTTTAGTTCCATTAACCTGGCTCTACTTAGGAAAGCTGATGTCACATGGTTGAGGTTTTGGAGGCAGGCAAACTATACACTCTCACAAATATCTACTAATATTCCAGTAACAGCACCAGTAGATGGTGCTCAAGAATATGTAGCACAGCTCAGGTGATTGGTAGCACTGATACGACTCATGCACCATAAATGGCTTCCTTGGACACCTTTTCCCATGGATGCCAGAAGGGCAGTGAAACCATTGTTTCACTGGTACTAGAGTGGATAAAGTTGAGTCTGTAGTCTATCCCCACTATAATTACCCAGGCCAGCAGATTCACACCCAGGAGCACCTCCACTACCCAGGTTACAGTGATGTCTGCCTAGGCTGTCCGCAGAATTACAGAATCGTCCAGATTGGAAAAGACCTCCAAGGTCATCAAGTCCAACCCTTCAGACCCTAATTCCTCACCAAAACCAAACACAGCCTACAGTGAGAGATGGCTGCACCCCCCCCCATCCCCAAGGACATCCCATAACATGGCTCTGCTGGCTCATATGCAGATTTGGAGACCTAACAAGATCAGGATTACCAAAACAAATAGCAATTATATCAAACTACTAAACCAAAATGCCACCAGAAAATCAGTCTGGGAGGAGCTGGAGGTTGTAGGCAATGTGCATACAGAGGAGTCACTAAGATGTCTGTACTCATTCCACTTCATCTATTGCACCCCTCCAATACTCGGTGAATTCAAATGTGAAGCTGGCACATTTCAGGCCCATCTCTCATAGACAACTTCTAGAACTCCCACAACAAGAACAACTCCAACATAAGAAGACACTAAGTCTGTCTGCTTATAACTGATGCCCTTTAGTACTTAGGAACGTGCAGCAGGACAACGTTCCTCCAAAAGAACAAGAGTTAGTGCCAGGCTGTGTAAATTCCTGTGGAAGGAGGTATTTTTGCAGTGAGAAAGCAGAATTTGTTTCATTAAGTAGACATTTCCAGTAGCAGGTCTGGCTGACCTCAGGAGTGACTCAAAATGACACAAAGCTCATTGCTGCCATCAGAACTAATGCAGCAACATGGTTATAGTACCTAGAATAGAACTGCCCAGGAAATGGTGTAGCCTTTTTTTTTGTGATTTTGGTCTGAGATTCAATTTGGAAATCCCATTACAGACTGACTCTGAGATACAATGTTCAAACATCACTGACATTAACAACCTGAAAGATCTGCATCACTTTTATCCCAACATTTACAGGTTGTTACTGACAAATGCAGTTGCTAAAATGTCCTTTCCTACGACATCGAGTCTGTGAAAATCACGTCTAGGCTTCCTTCTGTGTGCATTTGTTCACAGCAGCCCTCAAGACACTCCTTATATGGTGAATGTCATGTGCCATTCAGGACTTCTTTTATTTAGCAACATCATCATGTTGTCACCTCACACGCAGTCTTTGGCTATGCATCAAGTGAGCCCATTGTCCTTCTACATGAAGTCTTTTTAGGTTTGTGTAGAAGGACTGTTTCACCAGTAGTGATGCATCTTTAACCAAAGCAAAATGGCAAGAGATCATAGGAAACATTTTCTACATACATCAGCAGGAAAACTTGCAGTCTGAACCTCATACTGTTTCCTAGTGACATTCCCTCTACAGCACACAGGCAAACAGTGAGGATGGATTATTTCTTCCATCAGATCACTTTTCCTCTAGGACCACCTGAGTCCTCCTGATGCAATGCCTATACAACTCCACCCTCCAAAAAAAAAAAGTTGAAAATCAAAGAGCACTAAACAGGACTTCTAAAATTATCACAGTGTTGGGGTTTTTTTGAGCTTCTCCTCATTCACATCTTACATGGTAGGAATTTCTTGAATTATATGGCTAAGATTATCTTACGGTTTTTGTTAACTCATTGAATGCTGTCAATAAACACATTCACTCACTCAAACTAAAACATGGTGAGTCAAAAGCCAGGCATGTTTGAAGAATCTGATGAGGGGAATAGGAGGATGGAAAGAAGTGAGACACAGAGAAACCTGCAATTATCACTAGGATGGATTTTCTTCTCTTTTTGACAGGGACAGAGTTACCAAACCTATTATTACGTGGTCTTAATTACATATCTCTGCAATATATCACTCTGTTAAAGAGAAATATCTTCTGACTGGGAAACATCACTAATTGTTCCTTTCTTGTTGGCATACTATCTGATTGGAGTAATTATAGAGCTGTTTCCTCATTCTCTTTTGCTCTGAAGATTTTGAAGGCATATATCTTCACAGATTGCATACAACTTAGCATCTTGATTTTGGCTTGTTGCTCTTTCCTACCTTTTCACTTGGACAGAAGAATGACTTGATGATCTCAAAGGTCTTTTCCAGCTTCAATAATTCCATGATTGTGTGACTATTACAGCATCTGAAGAAACCTACTGCCACACAATTTCAGCACCCCATCATGCTATGCATGGTACATTCTACAAAAATTTTTCACTTTCAATTTTTATGAAGTTCTTCCACTAATCTAATAAAAGCCTAATAAAAGCCTTCCAGGATTATCTAACATGTAACCAAAAAAAAAAGTTTAGCTCTATTAAGTGGTTGTTATCTCTTCAATGTAAGTAGTTAGCTAATTTCCCTTGATATACTGAAATCAAGTTTTAACTGTTTGGGAGATACCTATCTGTGGTACATCAATAAGTTATTTAACAATAACACACAGTTACAGCTGCCACAGCACGCATGTAGGTCACACATCAACACAAAAGCTACAGCACTAAATGTAAATAGGAGCACACGGTACTATAATTAAAGCACTTTAGTAAGCAGGACTTAAGGATTTTTACCGGTTCTTGCACCGAGCCCAATAGCTTGTATTTGCTTTTCAGGCAGGATTTTAAGAACAACATTGCACCACAACAAAGATCTAGACATGCTGGAAACCTGCAACTCCTTGTGATAGTTCTTTCCTGTCTGACTTGATAGCTCTATGTCCACCATTTATCACCACCTTAAATTAAGACAAATCTGATTTATAAACTTCTCCAGCTACAGCACATCCCACTCTGACTCGCACAGACCTTTTTATTTCAACTACAGACACCAATCTCTATTAATACTCTTCAGGTCAAACCTTCTGCTCTCCTGCCATGTTTTTGGCTCGCCTTTTCCTTCTGAAACAATAAAGTTTTAAACCAAAATCATGGGTTTTGTTGCAGTTATGAATCAAAGTTAAAATCTCTAGCACTTTCAGGAGATCATAATCTGAATGTGGATCTCTGGAATCAGATGCTTGAAGGACAAATAACCAATATTTGTTTTTACTGGCATCACAGATAATTTATTCAATGAAAAATCACCACAAGAAGCCAAGTTTATTAGTCCCTCTGTCCCTCATCCTGCACCATGGACTTTAGATTAAAAGAAAAATCTTCATCTTGTTTGCTCTGCCTATCCCATGCTAAGTTTTATCCTGCCTGGTTGCTTCTGTTCGGATATGTATGAATGGAAGCAGCAGAAAAGAAATGCAAAAACTTCGTTTAATTAAGCAAATCTTAAAAGTAGGTCCCAAATCCAGTCTAGTCAGGGGGAAGATTTCTTACACCATGCACAGGTTGCGGCCAAGCCTTAAGTTTGGGATGACTTTGTTTACTTGTTAGACCTATCTCCTGCTTAAGAAATTCTGTAAATTTTCCAAGCGTCTACACAACCCGATGATATGAAGTTCCTTTATAGAGATGTGTATCTTTGGAGTCATGAATTTATCATGTGATGGAATTGTTGCCCTGGTTACTACAGAAATTATTCAATAACAGAGCAAATTGGTATGTAAACAGTAACACTTATCTAACCTATTGGCACAGAAATAACTGCTGACAAGTGCATTCCACACACTCCAAAGGCCCTGTCCAGCTCAAATGTACTTCCTTTGTCAGAGTTCTCCTTTATTCAGATCCTACTCCTAATTTCGGTGAAGTACTTCTTAGCATCCTAAGAGACCCTGATGACACCAGCATCAATCGTACCCAGCTGCTAAAGGTGTCTTTTCCCTTGGATTAGGGTTGACTGCCATCCAGACATCAAACACATGGAAATCATGTCCAACTACTGCATCCCCTATCAGTCTGATGTCAACAGCAGGCTACTCTTTATCAGATTAAATGCTGAACTGAGAAGTCGATTGCTCAGAAGGTCAAATAACCTAAGCTTATTGCCCCTCTTGGCTGACATTTTTAATAAAGGGTTCCTGGTGTTGAAAACAATGGTCAGCAGAAACACAAATTCCTTCCCTCTCCCAGATAAGACTGGAAGGGTCTCTGCATTAGAGGCTGGATCTTGTGTTCATAGAAATTAATGTGTTCCCACTATGTTCACTGGGGTAATAGTCACCACAGGAAGTAAGTGTGTTCAGATGTGAATGCTTGAAACTCACTTTCACAGAGTAAATGATGTAAAGAAGCAACTACATAGTTTAAACTCCTATTTTTCAATAATCTGTTGTGTAAACATTAGTGTGTGCCTCTCTCACCTGACAGACGGGGTTGCTGAGCAGCATTTTCATGCCATACTGAAAGAATGAGCACCTTGTTATTTTTTCTGTAATTACATAGTTGGGTTTTTTTAATAATTGTGTGCAAAAGCAAGGCCGACTACTGCCTGGGTAACCATCACATCCATTGCAGAGTGCTTTTACCTTTAAGCTTGCCTCTCCTTTCAGCAGAAGTTATTAGCTTCTTTTTAAGAAATTCTCTCCTAAAAATCAATTCCAATTTTTCATGTGTGTGCTCTAAGCTTCAACAAAGGACTGTAGAGTTTTATAAAGAAGCCTCTTTCAACTGCTCAAATAGTGCTTCGTTTCAGAACACCACACTCGAACACTTTGTCAATGGACTCTAAAAGACAAAGTTGCCACAAAACCATGCTTACCTAAATGCTCAGTTAACCCTGCAGCTCAGTTCCTTCTGGGAATTGCCCTTCTACACTTTATTCTAGGAAGGAGGACTCTCTCTCTTTATCCATTGCCCTCTTAAGAACTTATCTACATAGGGACCCCTTTAATATAAAGGGCTAGAGAAAACACATTACATCATGTCATGTTCCATGATGAACTGTATGGACAGATGTAGCAACAACTAGGTGGAATAGGGACTATCTAGTCTCTCGACAAAATGTGCCATGCCGGCCAACAATAAAGCCCTTTTCAGCTGCTCTTCTATCACTTCTCCATTGAGAAATCTGCACTTGATTTACAAAACATAAAAGGTACCTAACAAAACAACTTGGCAGGAGATTTATTCTAATACACAGCATCAAACATGCTGAAATTTTCCAGTGCAAGCTCTGCAGAAAACCTAAACACCCTATGAAAATCCAACTGCTGCAGATACATGTGTATTCATGGTAGGAATTTCTATAAATGATTGGCTTGTAACAGTCATTTCTGTGCAGCGGCTTAGCTACACCTACAAGCTGGATGCGCACGCAGCTGAAATCAGTATTTCTGCATGTTGTGATACACAAGACAAAATTATTGAGAAAATGTGGCCCTTGCTGATGTCTTAACACTGCTGTGCCTACCTGGCTGTTGCTCCTGTTTTAAAAGGAGGTATTGAGAAAGGTGCTATTTTTAAAATGTATTAGAGGGTTTAAGAAACACCATCACAACTATAATCTGCACAGAAAAGGAGGAGAATAAATTTAAAGGTGAAGCCCAAGTTCAGACAAACTAAGATGTTTATTTCAACTGGATAAATTTAGACTGATGGGGTAATGAAAGGGGCATTGACAACCACTTGTGAGCTCCTTTAACATATCTATTTTCAGGAAATGTAACATCTGGTGTATACCACATCCATTATCCTATCTGTCCAAGTTAAGTGCACACAAATAATATATGTGCATGACTGATTTCCCTGCTGATGTCTTTATTATTACTTTGAGCAGATGAAATCTAGACTAGTCTTTTACTGTTACATTTTGTTTTCTGCATTCCAATGTCAAATTGCTTAATTATCTGATATTTGGTTACATTCTGTAAACGTTTCTTGCTGTCATTCTAGTGCCCAGTAGTTAGAACAACAAATGGAAAACAAAGACAAACTGCAGAAATAAGAATTATTTCAGTTCAACATGGTATCTGTTCATAACCACATTACTCACAAAAACCAGAAGCAAAATCATTAATGATTTGTTAGCATCACAGCAGCTAAAACTAGAAACTGCTTCCTGCGATTACTAAGCTAAGAACAGGAGGGCCACCCTGATCTCATATCCCAACCTCTCCCCCTGTGCCCTGAAGTCCATCCTATTGTGTCTGCCTGAAGCCCATGACTTCTGCCTTTTCACGAATTATTTCAAAGCCATTCAAACCTGATTAACTTCACTTGCCATAGAAACTGCCCCAGCCCAGCTTGATCACCAGCTGCAGCAATGGAATACCAGCACTGGTGTAAGCATAAATGCTTTGACATCACACATGACACACTGAAGTCTAGATACCCCTGTATTAGTAATAGGGAAAATAAGCAGCCCTAGCTTTGTCCTCATAGATATTTTGCTGGACTGAAGAGAGAAGAGTCTTAGGTATAAAACCTGCTGTTTTATCAAAATGTAAGAGATGGTTTGGTTTTACAGAACTTTATGTTTGGAGTGTCCAAACTTCCATAGGACAGTGGTTTATATGAATAAGACTCTTCACATGAAAAATCACAGTGCTAGGCTTATCTTGCCTTCCCCAGTAACGACGTGTTTATATTTTGACAGAAAAACAGCTCTTAAAAGCAGAAACTGCTTTCAGGTTTTCTGTTAAAAAAACTGTCGAGTTTTTCAAACCAGCAAAACTTGTATTTCACAGGACCCTGTACCACAAAGGAACCCAAGAGCGCTTTTACTGCTTCAAATGGGAATAAAGAGCTCTACCACAGACGCTCTGTGTTTAGAGCTGGATAACCACAGCAGCAGCAGCAGCATGCCATCACACATGCCATCACTGGGATGCTCAGGATCCTGGTGCAGCAGGAGAGATGCTGGCAGCCTGCTGCCCTACCACTGCTGCAAACAGCATTTCTAAGCTGCATGTGAGTGTCACAGATCAACTCCTCCTCTGGAACAGTTTGCAGATGAGACCAAGGTGCACATTGCAACTTATTTTCTGCTCTAGCATCACAAGAAGGTCATGTGGCAACTCTAAAAATCAAGCTTATATATTAAGAATTCTACTTTAGAAGTGCCCTAAGGGACCCCTCAAACTTGGAGGCAGTACTATGCAAATTAGAAGAGTGGGAGATGAAATAATTTAATCAGCATGGAGAGAAGTATTATTCTGAATCAGTCACCCCAGTTATTTCTCGGCCATAGACCTCAGTGCCAGGAAAAGAACCAGGAGCCTGAATCTCAAACACCCATTAGACACCCCAACATCAGCAAATAAATGTCTGGAAGCAGAGCACAGGTAGGTGGGCTGCTGACAGCAGTGTTGAAAACTCATGCGGAAGGGCTACTGAGTTGAGCGTTGCTATCTTTTCAGGAATCTTCAATACTGGAACTGTTACTACTTCAGAACTGAGAGCAGGAAAGAGAGAAGGAAAAGAGGGTGAAGGAATGAAAAGCTGAGAAATGATGGTTCTGCCCCTTCATTTTCATCTGAGTTTTAGCACATTCCTGGCTCCTGGGAACATCTGTCTGTGTCCTCTGTCCAGCTCACAGTTTGTAGAAGTCCTCAGCAATGACTCCTCTTTGTTAGTGGGAACAGACAACTTACTCTTAAACAAGCAGAGAGAGGCTGAAGACAGAAAGGATGCAGGTGGTGAAAGAACACTGTGCACTGAGCTTCTCCTTTGATAGAGAGGGCCACTGCCAAGGAACAAGAGGAAGCAAAAGGAGAACACCGGCCTTTATGCACTTTAAAGTTAAAACAGGGCAGAAAGTCAATACCTAACACAATGTTCCAATGTGCTGACTAAAAATAGTTTGTTTTCCAAGCATTTAAGATGTGGGGGGCTCAGAGTCAGGTTCATGGCAGCAGAATAAAGGACCACTAAAACCTGGCCTGATATTAGCACAGACTTCTGAAAGTTACTGCTTTCAAAACTTTAAAACATTCCCTTCACTTATCAGCTATTGGACTCAGAGCTACATCTTCTAATTTGCTTTTCCTGAGACAGGCTATGAAAGTCAGTCCTGAAACAAGATATGCTTGATCTCTTGCAGTAGACATGTACCTTAAACCACATCTTTCTTTACAAGATTGAGAGAGTGAAGAAACAAGGCCAGAAGAGAACAGAAAAAAGTCCTAAAGCAGTTGCTGCAGTGCTGTTCTCATTCATATCTTCAAGTTTGCCTCACACAGCAGGAACTGTGCTCATAATCTACTTTCACAAATAGATGCTTTAAGACTTGGGAGCCCTGGAGGACAGGCCTGTCACTCGCCTAGCTGTAGCAGACTGCTATAGATTCCAGCACCACCACATCACTCCACCATGCAATATGGTGTCACTAAGGAAGAGCAGAAATCTGGAGCCCATGCAGACAGAATATTGGAATTCAGATTTTCAGAATTCCAGAGAGTATCTTCAACTCAGTCCTTCCTCACAAGTAGTTATTTTGACAGTGCCCAAAGTAAACTAATCAAACTGAGTATGCCCTCAGGACTGGAAAGACTTGGCATCATGTTGCAAACTCACCATGTATCTCCAATCTATTTTTCTAGCTTCTCCAAAACATTATGTCTGTGTTACCTTAGCTCTTGTTCTCAGGTATTCGGAAGCTTCAATAAAGATGTATCGATGTTTTGGAACACCGTAAGTCCTCTTTATTAACTCATTCAAGATACTCTTAACTTTATGAGGCATTTTCATCATCTGTTGAAACCACTAAAATGCATGGCACATGACGAGAATACAATTAAGACTAGTTTTTGAAAATGGATCAGAAATGTCCATGTCACCTGGCACTCTTCAAAATGCTGGTTTTACATTAGAGTGAAAAGAACATTTGGAACGGTATCATCTCTGCATAGGTGAGATGCCATTGAAAGTAAAAATGAAAAAAATATCAACATGCGCTGAATGTTTCAAGAAATCACAAGGACAGAAGTTTTTGAAAGAACAAACACAATACAGAAGTAAGTGTATATGTGTGTCCTTAACAAGGCATCTAGTTTGGATGCAAAGCAAGAAAAAAGTCAGCTAAGTCTCCTCCACCCCATTAATCAGTCATACACAGGGAATGTCATTCTGTCAGCCTCAATGAGATGAAGGGCAGCATCAGCAGAGCTGTTATTCTGTGAATCCAGATGCTTCAGTCTCTGTTCTTCCAAACCCTACATCAAAGGGTGACCTGTAGTACAGTACAGGTGTATTTACAAGAGTTGGATTTCTATGCTGATGCAACATCCCCTATTTCCTTACTTGATGTGGAAGCTAAAACAATGAATGAGCATGCTGAATACTGCTTTCAAGGACCTATTCTAGTCTGTCCCACCCCCAATCACTCTTTCTGTATGAAGTTGCTATGGTGATTATAATTATTCTTGATCATCAGGGTACAGTAATTATTGCAATAAAAATCACGTAAAGCTTGTCACTACATGTGTGAGACAGGGATTCTGTCTTCAAATTATGCACCCTTCTCTGCTCTCCCCATCTTTTGAGGTATGGTGTTGGCGGGGTTGTTGCAATTATGCAGTAAAAGACATGAAATTCAATTATTTCTTGCTAATATCAGCCTTGCAAGTGATGATAGGCAATTGCTAGCAGCTGTTTGGATGATTCCATTAAGACAGTCTCTGATCACTTTGACAACAAAGGAGGTAAGCAGGATTTCATTTGAGAGAATTTATGGCAAAAAATCAAACGGCTTAGTATTTCAAAAGTATGTTCTGAAGGTTTTTGAATAGTGACCTAAAGATTTGTGCCTGTAAACCCCCTCATTTCTCCTGTTCAATGCTTACCTTATGGATATGGTATCTTAAACTGGGCAGAAGAATTCCTGTACTTCCAGTTCAAGTGTCAGCTGCAGTTCCCTGCTGGAGGGGCTGGCAGTCAGGATGGTGCAAATATTACAGAAACGCTGATTCTGGAGCAGCTCAATGGATCAAAACTGTAATGGTAGCTGCTCTTACCTGATCAGCTGTACTGCAACTTCCCCTAAGACTTGTTTACCCACTATTTGTCATTTTAATTGGTAGACCTTGATTTTCAAAGCAGTTGCAAAAAACGTTATGATTGATGGAGAGAGTAACCTGATATCAATATTCTGAAGACATCCATCATGAATACTAATCTTATATAGAACTATACATTGAAGCCTTTCTAGAAATCAATCTTCTCTTTTGTGTGCCTAAGTGCACATAAAATGTTAACATATACATTTATGCAAAACACTTTGCTTTAGGATATCCGCTGCATGCGGAACTGGAATAACCACTGATTGGCTGAGTCATTCTTGACAAAGCTTTTGGGTATTTGAAAATTGTTTACAAACTGTGTCAGACCTGCTGCCCAAATGTTTCCATCTTGTCTGAGACCATAAACTGTGTCCCTTTCATTACCCATAGACCTGGCAGAACCTATCTAAATTGCATTTTATGATATCTAATTTCACCTCTGCATTGCATAAGTACTTCAAAAGAAGCAAAGGGAAAACAATATCACACCATATTTTCAGAGGGTCACATGTTGGACAAGAGCATCACAAAAATCAATCAGCCTTTCAGCATTGCAAATGTTTTTAAGGGCAGAAAAGGTTGTTTATGCTAGTGTAAGATCTGATGAACCAACAGCTTTTAAACACTGCCTTAGGAAGGTAACCGTGGGGTTTTTTTAGTACCTATATGACACAATCTTTTGTTATACTTCTATATGACATAATGTTCTGTAATCATTAATACGGGACTAATCTTACAGGCATCTCATCTGCTCTCAATGGAATGGGAGCGGGGCCCATTGAGAGCGCAAATCCAAGAAAAAGATTTATCTGTCTATCAGCATCTCTTCATTACAACCAAATTATTATTTGCTCACTATCAGTGTAAGCAGCACTTCACAATGTGTAAAATTTAGACAGACTCTATCAAACAGGCATGGTAGGTTTAAAGGAAAGAAACAAGAGTTCTGCTTCCCTTGAACATAAGTCAAGACCGAGAAACTTGCAGTCTGTACAGAGAACACAACTGACGTTACTGTGACTATAAGGGACTGCCTGCAAATGCTTTTACAGGTCTGTTTGGGTCATGCATTTGGCCAACAGCAATTTTAAAGTACAATAACTACAAGTCTTTCTCAAAGTGACAGAAACTGGCATTTTAGATGGGAATCCTGGGAGCAGGATTCATGGTCTACCTCCCACTTCCCATGAGCTTTCTATAGGACCTTGACTCTGCCGCTCCAGCTTACATTTAAAGACCAATAATTTGCAGGCTTTCAATTTTGGGGAGGTTTGGCAAGACCTCAAACTATAGTGTTGACACCAACTGTCCAATGAAACAAAGTCTATGCCCTTCTGGACAGATCATACATCTTAAACATACAAACCACTCAGATATTTATAATATACTTTGAAATCACTTACTACATAAGCTATCACTGCATGAATTCTGCACCATCTGAACCAACACATTACTGTTTTTTGAGCAAGCTGATCACTAGGACCTTGTCCTGTGTCTTCAAGCAAACTTTCTCAATTTCTTAAATCTAAACTCATACATGCAGTTTGTTTCCAAAATGAAGTCAAATTACCACCTTGAGCTGAAGCCCTTCCATTGCTTGCTGTTTGTTACACTCTGAATGTTCTGTTTTCCGAAAGAAATGTCTTGTCAAAGGAATCCGTGTATGTCTTGAATACACACATATGCAAATACCCTACACACTCACACACAAACCCAAGAGCTGGCTGCTTGGTTAACAGGCCGTTTAGTTTCTTCTTCCCCTAGTACATCTTATTTTCTGAATTTTCCATTCAGCACACCATACAGAAGGTGATTGGCATTTCTCTTTGTATGTGAAGTACGCAGACCAGACAATGTTTCACTTGTTCACCTTCTGAAAGGGATGGCTGGAAGATGCACCAGCCTTCTGCAAGGAGATCAAAGAGCTGCTAAGACACGCTGGTCAAATATTTCCCTTTCATCTGAATATATTGTTTGTGACTGTATGCCATTCTTAAAGGGTGAAGAAGGTTTCTAATCATGGCAGGAAGAGCACTCAGAGATTATAGGAAGAGAAAAGGAAAGATTAAGAATTGCTTACAAGCAGGCTACTATGTGGTAACAGCAGGTTATGTACTTGCAGTAAACTGGATATAGGCTCGAGCAGTCACAAAAATATATAAATTCATGGAGTATAAAAGAAATAATTGTTAAACATTATGCTTCATGATGTTAAAGAGATTGTTTTATTCCCAGGATAAATATTATACTGTTAGATATGCAACTTGTCTTGCATTTCCAAGAATTAACACTGCAGTGCAGTAAAAACCACTTAAATTATTTGCAATACACTTAACAGTTACACAGAAGCAGAGAATCACCAAATTCTTAGAGTAGAGTAGTGCAAGAAAAATCACCTATGTTCTGATAAATCCTATAAAAAAAATTGCAAATGAGACAGAACTCTCTAAACTGAAAAAACACCAAACCACTGAATTTAGTATTTTTTTCTAGTATAGCTTTTCTTTTACTTCTGCAATACAGTTTTGAGGTGCTGAGCTGAAATTTACCCAAATTTCACTTTGTTGTTAAATCATCTCCCATAACAAGGCAGGCCAAAGTCCATCTACAACTCATTTGATTTAAGAATACATCCTTTAATCCTAGATTGGATGTGCTAAGTTTTCCATAATTAAACCAATAAAAGGATAAAGATTTTTTTTCATTATTTTTTTCTAATGTTCTACACTGTGGCCATGCTGAAGGACAAGCAATGAGGAGCAGTAACCCAGTTAGAGTTTGGCAAGGCTGTTAGCAATACGCTAACAGACATGGCTGGAGCAAACAGCCAAGAACATGAGCAGATCTCAGCAAACCTCATTGCAGTACAAGAGCTTAAACCAAGCCCTGCCACTTCAGTCCCTAGTTTGGATGGCCCAGCAGGTGAGTGATTGCAGAGGTGTGTGGCACCACAAGGTATCTGAACTGAAATATGTTTGATCTCCAAGAATTCAGGAGCATTCGAATCCATCAAGTGGTTCAAGTACAACAAAGGTACTGGACAAGGACTAAGAGCAAGGGCTGCTGCATGCCTGACCTCCCCAGAAATAAAGAGGTAAAACCTGGTGGTTTCTTAAGTCCCCTGGGGCCAATTCTCTCCCATCATAACATAGTTCCAGTAGCCTAAAGCTACAAGCTCCTCTAGCTTGTTGCTATTAGTGAAGTTCTACAGTGAATAATCAGTGAAACATGTTCAGTCTCGAGAAGCAGATGGACCTGCTACGTGTAGATGAGCTGCATTGCAATTTTGCCTGTAAAATTACTATTTTAAGAGTAATATTTTCACTAAAACAAAATGAAAATAAGCAGTATTAAGTGCAAGTATCTCCTGTATAAATATTTATTTAAGGAAGAAAAAGTGTCCTTGTGCACAACCACAGGTGCACAGACAAACACTCAACACCAAATTCCATAAAATAGCCTTTGGACAAAAAGCTGGGCAGTGTTTGGACAGATGGCTGCTTGTTCTATAACTGCTTCATTTTACTTCTATTGTTTTTTTCAGAGCAGGGTTCTGTACTCGAAAAAACAGTCTACAGCACCCTTTTCTTTTAGTACTTCCATGAATTAAACAAATAAGAGTTTACCACAGTTGGTGAATAACTTGCAAGGTCACAAAACCCATTGAAGGTCCCTGCCATTCCACAGAACAGATACAGACTGAGCACAAGCAGGGGGAGTCTTGCTCGCAAAGAAGTGACTGGGAAAGCTGAAAGCCTCAGGGGTCCAAAACTGAGTCCCATAAAAACTGTGAGAGGCATATTAAAAAAAAAAAAACCTTCAGTGAAATCTAAAATACAGGAAAAAATTCTTTCAGCTACTGCAGCTAGCTGGGGCAAGTTCCTTGGTATTTCTTAACTGGGAAGATTCTTCCCTTTGGCTATATAGCAACTCTTGCCTACAAGAGAGGAGAAAGGTGATAACTAGGATTAAGTGAACTGGTTTAGATAAAGAACTGACTTGAACCTCTGCCCAAGGTTTGAACCCAAGGCTTGCTTTTAAAATCAGTATCAGGAGGTAGTTTTTCTCTTTTCCTTTTTTACCTTTGTCACCCTTCTCCAAAACGTGGTCTTTTTCATTCCTATCAGAAGATGTGCTAGGTTCTTGCATTCCAAAGAACCTTTTTCTTCAATTTGACAGCACTGTAAACCTGTAAACTTCTTTCCAGTATTCTGACACTCCATGTTAGGGATTCAACTGAAAACTGCTCAGTGACATTACCTGAAACTGCTGGTTCCAAACTACAGTGCCACCCTGTCTTCATCTTCAGTAGCCAGCAAGTGATAATTCAAACATGACCACCAAAGAAACTTTACATAAGTTAATTATGTAACATAAAAAGTGGGAAGAAAGATTTTCAAAACACACTAAGGAAGCTGTCCAGGTGATATCATGCAGATAATCATTTCGACATCACCTGCCCTGTGTGCACAGCAAGCCCAGCACCACTGCTCTTGCTCTCTGTAGGCAGTGCACTGTGACAAGCCCAAGCTAAGGGTTCAATTTTTCCTGATTCAGCTGTGAGATGGACTTTTCCTGTAGTCACACAGTTGCTGTTGCCAGCCATAGGCTTTTTTTCAGTTTTAGCTCTCTCCTTCCAGTATTCTGTATAAGCTGCCATTCCTTTAAGATCGAAGATTTTAATTAGTACATGTGAAAAGTCCAACTACCACCGGTTTTGAAATATTGAAGCACATGGTGTTAGCAAAGTGCTAATGATATTTTTCCGTATTTATTCTGGGAACAGTTATGCAATTTGTCAAGAACGTTTGGGGGGATCTTTCCCCCCTAAATAAGATGGGGAAAAATTATATTTCTGCTGCAAATTTGTTCCTCAATTAATGAAGTCCCATCAAAAGACAAAATGGATTTGTCTCTCCCTTCACACTCCTATTACTTTCTGACTGTGCTTTTGTCACACTTTACCTCCATGTAGTACAATATTCAGTTTGTGGAAGTAGCCAGAAGTAGGTATTAAGTAGTTTTGGGAAGAAAAAATGTCTGGACCTCATGACTTTGTGCTCTGTGTTGAAAGTCTCATCTATATTCCACTGTTTAACTACCTATTCCAACTACCTAAAATGGACACATCATCCAAGAGTTTACCTACCAAGGTCTTTTGACTCTGCTCCCAGTACTCCAAAACACATCACCTGGCTGCTAGAAAAATACTCTTGCATCTTAATAATCTCAGTTTTTCTATGCAGCAAACAAGTTCATCATACAGGCTCCCCAGCATTCTGCTCCTTATACCTGTGATCACACAGGACAGGGGTAGATCTACAGTGTAACTACTTCAAGGTTGTGGGACAAGAAAGAAGCAGCTGCTAGGGCTACCTGTGTAAGTTCATAAAGTTGAAGGGAGTGGTGAAGCATCATCAGTGAGGATGTCACCATGAATGATAAATATTTTCCCAGGAAAAAAAGAAATAAGAGCAGCCCATTAAATGGGAAAATGGTACTAGCATGTGTTGACTTTCAAAGGTTTATATCTCTATTCTCCATCTTGGCTCAGAGTCACTATGGTTAAATGATGTTTTATGGTTTCTTGAAAGGTATTTGGTGAAATATTTCAAGCATTGACAAAGAAACAATTCACTGACAAATGAATTTCCAACAGAATTTTGTCTAACATCTATGGGGAAAAAAGCAGCCTCTTCACCCTAACATTGATTTATTTGGAAAAAACCACCTTGCAAGTTAAAAGAAAATCACTGCATTTGATGATGTTTCTCTTCTAATTCACCTTGTTTGCTTTGATTACTTTGCAGTGAAGGCTATTGGCAAGACAGAGCTGATTTTCAGAAGTTTTGGAAGCAGCAAGAGGAGCGATTCCTTAAAAACATCTGTAACACTTACACTGATTTTGAAATACGAAGATTACAGATGGATGAACCTTCAAGAAATTTAGGTAGGAAAAAGATACAATTGGAAGCCCTTGGCATGTTACAACACGCCTCTGGAAAATGAACTATCAGCTGATCTCAGAAAGACTGAGGAACCAAATCAGAGCAGAGTGTGGTGTTGATAGGAATTTGGTTTGGCCACCTAAAGCCTCCACAAGCAGTTTAGATACTTTGCAGTGTTAAGGGAGCATGGAAGTGGTCTTACAGCACAGGCATGCTGATAGTGTGTCAGCGTTGGAAGGAATTCGCACCTTGTATGTTGCTCTCTCAGTGCTCTAAATCCTAAAACCTCTGAGGAGGTTTAAAGATCCTTAAAATCACGGACTCATGATGATATGGTTTATCAGAAAATTTTAAGCAGTCTGATACTTTCAGGGGCTTCTGTAGTCACAGCATTCTCTGAACTGTAATGTAAACTACCTATCAAGGTAACACATGAAGCCACTGCACATTCAAAAGCTCACTTGAAAGCATTATTCCAGTAGTCCCAGCACTGCTGATGGCCTCCAAATTCACATGCTGAATGTGGACTACTAATAATGTCCTCTGAAGCTGCACTGCAGATATTTTGAGAAGAAAAATGTATTTAGCATTTGAACATACACTCAGAAAAATCTTTTAAGAGGCTAGTCAAGCTTCAAATATTCATTTGCAGATAGTCTCTTTTCTGAAGCCAAGTGGATGGTATCAATAAAAATAAAATCAAATCCTTACATGAGGTAGCCATTCCTGCTCAATTAACATTTAAATATTTAGCCAGTTTAGCAGAAAAGCAACATCAAACTGCAAGATAATCAATATAAGTTAAGACAAGACTTACATTTTATCTGTCTTTTTCTAGTTCCAAAATACCACAAGATGCTAAAACATGGTTTAAAAATTACTTAATATAGTCTCAAATGAACAATAAACAGCTGAAACAAGCTTTTCAGACCATTCTTTTAAAATGTGACTAATGAGTAATCCTGGTAACACTTAACGTTCATTTGAATATGAAAAGACTTCAAGCTAGAGGTGCTAATAAGAACACCCCACATTTCAGATTTAAACAGACATGGCAATTTGTATTTCAATAAGGAGAAAAAAACCCCTTGCTGTTCAGTCTTGAGGAAAGAAATACCTTCACTCCTACACTGTATCCATTTACAGTCCTTCCATGCACATATTTTAGCATCTCTAATGCAACCCATGCTTCAGGAAGACAATTTAAATTGCCCTTCAAAAGGCAGAGAATGGAACATATCATTAGTATGACACCTCTGCTACTCTTAAATTCATAAAAGGTTGGTTGTGCTACATAAAGTTACAGGTAGATGTAAATGAAAACATATATTCTTTGCTTGGTGATAAGGAAAATGTGGAAATAGAAATGCCAGTGTGACAGACCGTCTCTTCTGCTTCTTCTCACTCTCAAGAACCAAAATCTCCAAACTGAAGCTACATTATAGTAAGGTTGGAATCCTTCACCTATTGGGAATGTAGTACATGTATTTGCTAATATTTTAATAACGGAAAAAACCCCAGCCCTAAAACCAGCTCAGCAACAGCACTGTGCCTTGGTTTTCACTTCTTCTGAGCCTCATCAACATTTTCTGTCTTGTCAAAGTACACTTTCTTTGCCAGAAGTTGAACATTTGTATGATGCTACCTTTATTGAGCCAGATCTAACACCAGTTCCTATACATTGAAGAAGGTACCACAAGAAACATGGAATGGGTTCTGAAAAAAATAAATCGTCAAGAAAATACTGTTTTAGTTGTCTTGATTAAACAACTACCTGAGTAGGAAATTTAAGCAGAACACTCATTTTTGTTATGAACTGCTTTTTAAACTAATCAGATACAGTTTAATTGACAAGTAGCTAGTTTTACTAACATGCTAGCAAAACTACCCCAGCAATATCATATGTCTCTAGCATATATATGAACATTTGCTTTAAATATTAGAATCATCTCACTACTAGATACTGGAAACTTGGGAAAAAGTCAAGAACATAAATTGCAGTGAACATATCAGCCTTACTCACTTCACTCAGGATATAACCCAATTGATTTGTCTTAATTAGTTTAGATTTAATCACTATAGTTTCAGGGCACATTTTGGCTGATGCTGTTGGTGGAATTCACACATTCCACCAGTGTTCTTAGGAAAAGAGGATGACATCTGCTGTATGAAAATTAGTGTGGGCTGTTATGGGAACACCTTAAGCAATTTAATGGTAAACTTCCTGGGCTGCTGAGCCAAGTTTTAGGCTAAAAAAGTGGAATGGTAATGATTAGTACTTCTGCTGCAGAAATAAAGAATGGCACAATAACCCCTGTGAGCTAAATTAAGGAAAAACTAAAGCTTGTAAATGGATTCTGATACTAGCTCTGCTTATATAAAGCTCCTAAAGTACACAAGTTGCTAAAATCCTCATGCATGTGTACTGATTCCATTATCTCTGCAAACCTGGGCCTGAGATCTAGAAGACTGAAGCTCTTGTTTTTTAGCTTTTCCCTTGTTTGGCGGTTTTTTTCCTCCTGTGACTTTTATGCTTTTACCACTGTTCAAAAATATCTTCTCAAATCTGATGTAATCAAGACAGAATTACATCCCTAGGCCCTCAGAAAGATCAATAGGAAAGTTAATTTCCTGAGTATCCAAACAGCTCCTGGTTTGTAAGACAGGAAAAAGGACTAAAGGACACAGAAGTATGGACTCTGAGAGAGACAGCTCCAGCAGCAAATCCACCAGTGATGCTTATGCTAGGCAGAGTCCCTTCTGCCTTCGTTCTAAGACACAACCACATAGCTCAGACAGAAGTAGCAAGTGTCACAGCCCTGGGATAGCACAGTGACAGAAGGAGAGAGAAGAGCCGCAAGTGAGGAATCACAGAGAAGCTTTCTGGTTGGAAGAGACCTTTAAGATCACCAAGTCAAACCATTAACCCAGCACTGCCAAGGAAAAGAAATCTGTGAGGGCTTTGCCTCTCTCCTCCCCATGGAATGACCTAGTGCAACACAACCTCACCTGCACCATACAGCAGTCACATCTCTCTTGTTCAGACTGACTACTACTGCCCTCATGGACTCTTTCATGGAATAGCAGGCCATGGAGAAAACAAAACTAATGATAAGAGGAAGGGAAAGACGACTCTTGTGAGCTCTCACTCTGGGCCACACAGAAATGCACACAGGTAAGTGCATAAGGGCAAGATTGAGAAAGCCCTTTAACGATTATATCCCTGAGCTTTCCTACCCCTACAAAACGAGCTCCTCTTCTCCATCCTCTGTGAAAACCCTGTTTATGCAGCCCTTAGATTACAGAGTCCAGCTGAGTCATGTTCTTTGGAAGTACAGCTCTTGCTTGACTCACCAGTACCTCCATTCTATCTGTTCAGGGACTCACTTGTCTCAGAGGAAGGCAGCCCTACATGCATTACAGATCACGATGGCTGTACAAAACCTCTTACAGCAAAAGTCATGTCTTACACATGTTCTGTACTGAGCGCAATATTCACATTCACAGTTACCACCAGATAGAAGACACCGGTTGCATAACTGCTACGGTGACTAACAAATGTCTCACTATTCCATTTAATCAGCAAACTTCCCACACAAAGTTCAGTTTCAGGTTCACCAAAACATATATGATCTCAAAACAATTATATTTTCTTTAAAAATCACTGTTATATAGAATCTAATGCAAATGCCAGTGAACTGTTAGCTACTTCCACAGTTAGAGGCTCACTCTCAAACTGGTTCACAGAAACTGGCTGTACCGTCTGCATCAAACATTTCTCAGTGCCATGTTCTTCTTCCTAGATGAGCAATAAAACCACAAAGTAGCACTGGTCAAGTCTAGTAAGATTGCTGCAGAAACCCATTCACTCAATGGTTATTTCCCAGTTTATAGTCAAAGATCTTGGTTGGCAGGTTTTAATCCACCTTGAATGCTCCAATTTCTTCTACTGTTCTAAGTTAACCCAGGAATACCCTACCTAAATTGAACTGGTATTTCCTGCTAGAAACCTGCCTGCTAGAAACCTGATTAATAAAGATTATTGTGGCATATGAAGCTTATATCTAGGTGTGATTTCCTTTGAAGCCACACTGATTGGCTGACAGACAAACATTCATCTACTCAACTACACAAATCACACTTTTCGCACGTTGTGCTGCATCCTGCAGCTCTCCAGTTTCTTCTGACACATGGTTTGTGTATTGTTAGTTAGTTGTTAATAAAAGTCCTGATTCAAGTCCAGAACTTACAATCATAGAATCATAGGGATTGGAAGGAACCTCAAAAGATCATCTAGTCCAATCCCCCTGCCACAGCAGGATCACCTAGACCAAGTCACA
>JAOXOE010000745.1:3749607-3768513 GCA_028565055.1 Phoeniculus purpureus | reverse complement strand
ACTGATCATCCTTGTGGCCCTCCTCTGCACATGCTCCAGCATGTCCACATCCTTCTTGGAATAAGGGCTCCAGAACTAGATGCAGTACTCCAGGTGGGGGTCTCACCAGAGTGGAGTAGAGGGGGACAATCACCTCCCTCAACCTGCTGGCCGCACTAAATTATGATCAGAATACATTTTGTTTCTATTGCTTTTAGGAAGAAGGGAGTTTGAGTTTCTTTTCACTGGCCTCAAGTTGCTCCTTGCACCCTTTTGCTGTCCCTAGCCATAACTCAAAAGAGCTTTGACATCAGCCTCTTTGCAGCCACTTCTATTTCCCTTTCACCTTAGGATTTCTCTTCACTTAAAAGGGAAAACTCATCTCCCCGCAGCCTTTTCTCTCAACAACAGCTTGATGGCTTTGTAAACATCTATTAGAGTATCCTTAAAGAACTCCCTATGGTTAACACTAGAGAACCTTAAACTTGTCTTATTTGTAAAAAGCAGGAACCTTGACTGTCTCCCTCTAGGCTGGTACCCTGTGGTATTGCAGCAAGAAAGGGAAAAGGAAAAATGTTAGCAAAGGGAAGTCACTCACTTTTGTGGCTGCTGAATATTATGAAGGTTCATTTTTCCTGCAGTGCAGCCACTAAAACTCAGTTGAAGACTCCAGGCTTCACGTTGCTTTACCCAGAACCAATGAGCGGGTTACTGGCATGGAAAAGTGGAAGAGTCCTGTCTATTGACAGTTATTAGACATCTAGTCTTAATTAAATCCAAGAGAGTTTGCCTGGAGCCCCCAAGAGTTAATTTACCATATTCAATTGTGGAAAGGAGGCTTCTAGACATCACCATCGTTTCAGGAAGAGAACCTAAACAGTGCCTCAAAAAACCCCCATCATGTTAAATTTAAGGTAAGACACACAGCTTCTGCACTGTTGCCTTAATTTCCACTATTAAAGATTTGAATGTAGCACATAAAAAGTTTTCAGAGTAATCAAATCCATTTTAATGGGTCATGTACAGATTTCCTAAGCAACCTGAAAAAGAAGTTTATGCTAAAAGGTGTAACAGATACGCAACTATGCTCAAATATTTTTATTTGTCTAACACAGAGAATAAAACAAGTTACAGCAAAGCATGAAATCTGATGAGGATTCTACCTTAAGGAAAAAACATTGTCTTTTGTAATAACAAATAGTTGGAACCAGCGATTGCTTTAGTGACATTGTTCCTCTTCAGGACAAGTCCAAACTGTTCAACATTATGAAAACTCTGCCTATTGCTTTGTACCAGAAAATTTATTACCTCCAAATAATTTACAACAGACAGCAGGCATTCCAAAACTGATTTGTTACTTTAGGCCACAACAACTCACTTTCAAAGCTAAAAGAATCCATTATACTGTGCAAAGGAAAGAGCATGAACAAGACACGTATCAGAGATGAGTTTACATGGAATTCCATTAAAGAGTTTAGACCAAGGAAGACTAAACATGGCCATACACTTCATTTGAAGCATTCTTGGCACAGTGGACTGAAGAAAAAAGATTGAATACAATTTTTATTTCATAAAGTGTGCAAGCATTTGTCACAATTTCAGCAACCTGCTTTCCTGGTTGGGAGAAGGAAGCAAGCCAGTTAGAGGAGTCAAATATGATTAACACAGGAACTCTTCTGCTTGAGAGATGTTATTACCTGCTAACACAGTGCACGTCATTTATTTTACTTTGGTGCAGTGCAAAACACAATGTGTGTGTTCAGCACTACTCTCCCTCTATTACTTTCTTATGAGTAACCATAAGCACTTGGGTCAGTGGGAGCTCCTTGATGAAAATGCCTTACACATTTTGCAGCTATGGACACCACTGAAATTTAACAACAGCTTCTGTGGTCTAATCAGCTGTCCTAAGACTTCAGTGGCAGAATGAGCTCAAAGACTGTAAGAAGTCCCACACAACCCTAACCCCATAAAGGCACCCGTGTGTCAGCACACAGCACGCAACACAAAAGGTGACTCAGGGGCTCAGGTGTCAGCTGGTGCTGGACTATACTGTGGCACTCGGCTGAACATCTGCATTTAAAGATCAAAGAACTTATGCAGAAAGCCAAGACTTAGAAAGTTACCTACATGCCTGATTTATAGCCTCTTTAATCACAAGAGACATTTCTCAGGTTTGGGTTTTTTTAAAAACAAATAACTGCAAATTCACATAATTAAGAGACTTTTTCTACTAAGTTATCACAAAATGTGAAAAGTAGTGTAGGAACAGTGTATATATAGAAGCAACACATATTGGATTGGCATTTTCAAGTCACGGGTTTCTTTGAACTTCAGCTTACAGCTCAACTGAGCCTTTAAATCATGTGTAATTCTATATGACCAAAATAGAGGAAACGGAAAAGAAAACAAAAACAGAGCACAACTATGAGCAGCTGAGCTTGGAAGCCTTCTGGAGTTAGCCCAGAGCTAACAGAGTTCTTCGCAGGTGATGGTGCTGGTCTGAGTTTAACATGTGGGTGTTCGCAACTTACTTTTCCACTCAAAGCCATAGGACAAAGGAGCCCCAGCACTGCAGAGCCCAGTTTGTTGGTCTCAAAAAGAGGCTTCTCATAACCTGCTCAGAGACTGATCAAGTTAAAAACTGTCTGGTTTCCTTTATCTAGTGTCAGTCTCTCTGCCTGGAGTCATGTTCTAGTCATCCATTCCATAATTGTTACTGCTGAAAATTGATTGGATTTTTTAAAAGCTATTAAACATCTGTTTTCCTTTAGCTTAAAGAATTGTCTCTTTCTTATTTTATCCAAACCCCACACTTATTATTTTATTTTTCAGTTCTCACTTGAAGTATTGACTGCAAAAAAAAAAAAAAAAATTCCAAACTGATCAAAACTAACCCAAGCTATTCCGAGCATTCAAACTGCAGAATAAAGTATTGAGTAAAAGAGAGCATCATTATCTAACATTTAAATGATTTCCTTAAAGCTACCATTTAAGACCTGGGTCTTCTATGATCTTTGTCCAAGAAAAATCACCGGTGACCCCAGTGAGATTTATTTAGGCATGCAGGTTACAGCATTATGTTCACAGGGGGTTTTATAATACACGGAACCAACCCTATTACAGGTGAGCATTTACATTCAAAAACAGCCAGAGGGGCTATTGAACAAGCTCGTATCCAGTTGGCTTTTTCTTTCCTGCAGTAATGCTGCTTCTTAGTGAAGATAACACATCTTCAAAGAAAAATCTTTATGAGGGCATCTAATGATAGAACAAGGGGGAACAACTTCAAACTCAAAAAGGGAAAATTTAGACTAGATCTTAGGAAGAAATTCTTCACTCTGAGGGTGCTGAGGCACTGGAAGAGGTCCAGAACTCAGGGATGCTGTGGCTGCTCCATCCCTGCAAGTGTTCAATGCCAGGTTAGATGGAACTCTGGGCAACCTGGTCTGGTGAGAGCTGTCACTGCTCATGGCAGGGGTTGGGACTGGATGATCACTAACCTGAACCATTCTATGAAAATGTCTTGTTTGTTCATCACAACACATCTGAGTCAACTGTCCATGTACATGTCCTAAAATCCATTTCTAAACAGGGGCAAATTATGAACTGTAAATTAAATTTGAAACAGAAAAGCAGATTGAGTCTAGGCCCAGAACACTGATTCTCTGAGGTTTGGGAATCTACGCACTGTGATTCAAGCACATGCAGCAATACAAAATACTACTAGAAAGCATCCAAACCTAGGTCTGTGTACACCCCCAACTCCTGCTTTCCAGCCAATCTCTGCATAAAACCCTCCATGAGGTTAGATGAGTAACACTTCCAATAGAAACAGTTTCCAGTTCTTACTTGCCATTTGTAGTGTCAAGTGTTCCATATACTTCCTTTAACTCTGGTGACTAACGCAGAGCTGCAGTTTGTCAACTAAGAGTCAAAAGAACATGTTTCTCCTTTCAAACTCAAACAAGTCTGCAGAGCTTTCCTGCTTTTCTCTAAGCATTAGGTTGCTGACGTGTAGGTGGAGATCAGCACCACACAGTGTGACAGCATAAGGATCAGTCATCAGCCTTTCTTGCACCAAAGCCTTGCTAAAGCTAGGTGTTGAAAATATAGGTGAAAAGGCCAACTTCTGAAGTCTTGAAGGAGTTTTTTTAACCCTATTTTTTTTTCCACATTTTTTGTCAATTAGTACTGCAGCAGAATGATGGAAACAAGAAATTGTGATTCCTGGAGACATTATTTAATGAAAACCTTTTGTAGTTCATCACAATCAGCTTTGGGTACACAAGGCTCTTGTACAGCTGATTCTCTTCACAGATTCTCTGTAACAGTTTAGGGCCACATTCTCATTAAATACCTAAGCACAAAACAAAACGTTCAACTGCTTGTACGTGTGAGCAGTGTGATAGTGGAAGGGACCAATTTAGATGCTAAAATATAATTACCTCATATATGCATTAGAAGGATGGTCTCTGCAGCTCTTGGAGAACTTGACAGACCATTAAAAGCCTGTCAAGGTTGACCACACAGTAACTGAAGGGGAGGAAGAAAAAAATGAAAAAGGATTTCTAGCATGCTTTTACATTTTCCTTTGCTCTTCTTGAAAGTGCTCTGAAGATAAAGCAATGAGAAAGTACCCTGCATACCTGCCCATCACTTTGCTTATCCCTGAGAAATCCACAGAGGTGTGTGGCAAAACCGTTCCTTTTCCAAGGACATCCCTATTATTTCACTTTTAAGAGGAAGGTGGGAGACAAAGGCTGAAGCTCTACGCATAAGAGTGGAAAAGCTTGCAGAACTGCTCAAGAAAATGTTTCGAATGGAAGTTCCAAATGAACATTTATCTTCCTTCATTTTAAATCTGCAAGTTGTTTCAAATTCCTGCTCAGAGAATCGACTGGGGAAACAGTTGTATTTCTGAACATTTTAATTGCAATATAATAAATACAGATTTTGATCAACTCCTATCTATTGTGAGAAAATGTACAAGTAAAGAAAACCATCCTTGCTCTTTTCTTTTACATCCCGCCTTTCAGTAGTCTCCAGCTCAGTTTTAGGAAACTGAGCTCAATACTGATAGTAATTGCTTCACCTTTTTAAGAGAATCTCTTCAAGTCTATCACTACTAACAGGTTTACCCATCTTAAAACAGTCCCTTTACAATGGTCTCCATTTAATGACAGCCTGAGTTCTGATGATGCTATTCTGGAAACGAAGAGGGTAATTGGTATGTTACCATGTCAGTATGGGTCCCAGGTTCTGCTTAAGAGCTTCCTTTCTGCTTTTCTCAATATTGTCTGTCTTGCTCTGCTGATACCAGCAATTTATGTTGGAGGAATACATGGAGAATAATAAGAAAGCTCAAATCTAGAGCTACCTGACATTTTTAAGTTCTAGAGAAAGGGTTTTGGTTTAATTTCCTGCATGGAAGGGCAAGTTTTGTTATTTCTGGGGTTTATAACAATAAATGGGGCATGGTCTCTTGCTGGAAAGCCAAGCCTTTCTGCTCAAGTTTTAGTTGGTGTTAGCCTGCATTATTCAGCTAACTTGGAACAAAACAGGTTCACGCCAGCATAGGCTCCAGCTCATTCTTTCTGCTTTTACTGACACTTGTTTTGAGCCTTCATCACCAGGTTTGACTCAGAGACTACTCTGACGCTTTTTTCAACCCTTATGGTTCTGCACTGAACTTGAATAGATTTGATTTTCTAATCCCCTCTATTGATTTCTAGGCATGATTTTGAAACGTTAAATGATTTAGATCCTTCATTTGGAACAAAGGACCTGGCACAGGGCCCTCTCACAGTACGACCAAGCTGCTGCAAACACAGAGTAGACTGGAGGAAAGTTACAACGGTTGTGTCAAACCCGTGACCTGAAAATGATGTCTCAATAGCAGTACCTGCCAGGCAGAGAAAGAGGCTGACAACCAAACACATTTGCTGCTGAGGCTTACAGCTGTTCAATGTTAAAAAGGCTTCTCAGCTAACTTTCCTAAGGGTCTCCAGGGATGGAGAAGTTAAGAGTATGGCCTGTTCTAAGAAACACTTAAATATCTGCATCTTCTGGCCTGGAAAGAAGGTATGAAATTCAGTATTGCTACCAGCCACCGGAACCTTTTTGTGCACAGGCAGCTCCTTAGAAGAATAAAAGTCCTTAAAGGATTCAAAACTAGCTTTAACATGTTAATGAACATTTTGTCATAAGTATCAGAGAAGGGAAAGATCCTAAATGTGTTGTGGCTGTAGATGATACAGTTAAGTACTTTTGCTTCTGGTCCTTGATTTTACCATTTGATTTTTTTAGAGTGTTTACTTATAAACATGAAATCCAACCACATCTACCTGCAGAATGCGGTAGTGTCGCCAACAAGCACGATTTTTCAAGCACACAAGCAAGTTTTAATTTTAAAAACACCTTTCAATAGGAATTATTTTATGATGCTTCACTCTCTTACTATTATTTAAAGCCTTCTCACTGTCTTACTAATATTTAAAACATTCCTTGCCAGATAAGCTGGTCCAAAGGCTGTCCCCATCAAAATATGCCAATCTCAGTGTCAGCATATACTTCTGAACACAGAAAACATGCAACGTACAAGAAATACAAGAGATTCCCTAAAGTCTGTCCATTGCTGTCATAGAATGAAAGCCCAAAGCTGTATATTTATTCTGTCTGTAACTGCTGTCTTTCTACAAGAGTGGAAAGAAAAGAATACCAGTCACTGCCTGCCCCTCCGTTCCTCTTATTATAGACAGGATTTCGATTTGGATCTGAAATAGCAAATGTTCTGGATGAAAAAGTTTAAATGAAAGCAACATATTCATTGGTAACTCCCGTGTTTTCCTTGAAGCAAGGGCTTATTCCACGAATTATGACACCTTTGTTACAGAACTCCCTTTCTTAAACGCGAACAAATAACCAGAAGAAACATGCATTAGCAGCAGTGAATTTTAAACTTTGTCTCGAGACAAAATTCAACTTTTTTGTGGCACACAACATAGAAATGTTGAGTGAGGAGTTCTCTGCATTGTTAGTCTTAAAAAACCCCCATGAAAAACCAATGCAAGTTGAAAAGACACTAATCCACATACTGCTGCACATTCCTGAAACCCCCACAGAAACAAAACCCCACAAACTTACATATCACCCCACAGATACCACCAAATCCTCAGAGAACCAGTACAATCAGTGTGCAGTTAATTAAAGTAATAATTGACAAAAGCACAACCAAGATGCCTCCAGTATCTGATGAATTTTGTATGAGGATGGCACACAGTTGGTATTGCACTGAGAAGATGAAGAAAGTTTTTAAAAAGAAACAAATACACAGATGTGGGTTTTATATCAGCCTTTTTGTATCAGAAAAGGCTGATATAGAACAGCCTGAATCCTGACACTGAAACTTGAGCAACCCCACTAGATGGCAACAGGCAGTGCTGGCATTCCTTAACCTCAGCACCAATACTGTGAATTTCAGGCTTATTTTTCCTCCCTTTCTGCTCACTGTTCTTTTAGATGAAAGAGAAGGAGACTTATTTACCCATGTGCTTTGTACAACTAAAAGCACTGCCTCTATAGTTGTGGTATTCTCATCTCATCATGCTCCAGATCTGCTGTTCTGCTTCAACTCTATGCAAATAGTCAAGAAACACTAATATTTTAAAGCAGCTAATTGTGTGAGAGTGGGTGTAGGTACAGAGCAAGAAAATCCATCAGGTAAAGGTTGTCATGTTCACATTCATCATGCATTGCTTTGGGGATAATAATTTTGCATGCTCTGAGAACGCCAACTCAGTCAGTAGTATCTTATCCCTTTTATCGGTATTTTAATTTCCTTGCACTCAAAAGATGTAAACCTGCCTCAGTATCCAGCTGCAATGCGAGTCAGCCATCAAAACTATTGCCAACAACAAAACACATAACCAAATTCTGATTCTTAACAACACAAATTTCTCAGCTGTATACTGGGACCTTCATGTAGCAAAATCTCCAACAATCTCAAAGCCAACTCTTCCTGTTAGAACTGCAATCCATTTCCCTTCTATCATCACTTTAGATAACCCAGAACTGAGGTTTGGTTATACTACTACACACTGACAACAGCCTAAAGTAATTCAATAAAGCTTCTCTTCTTTTCTTGCAAACCAGTATGTTCTACATGTAGGCAGAATTGCTTTATAGATTTAGGCTGCTTTTGATGTCACCTTTGATCACACCTACTCCTTAACTTCAATAGCGCTATTTCAGAGCAGCACCTGCCCAGATGACATCAGAATCAAGACCAACACATTAACATTTTTTGAATTTGTTCATCGACTGAGAATATTTGTCCCTGATTGCAGTAACTGTAAATGAGTAGACAAACATCTTCCTAAAAATAGACAAAGTGCAGCATTAGCAGCACAATCTTCCACAAAATCCACTTTTGCTTATAAAAGATGTATGAAGTACAAGGCTCAGCATTGCACAAGACAAACCAAGATCCGGTCTTGACCCTGAAGATCCACCTGATAGGATTGTCATGGGCAGCAGCTATGAGCATTGAGCCAAAGCGCTCCACTTCCCCATCATAGGAAGACAAGTTAGAGAAGAATCAACGAACATGCAGGGAGATGAAAGAGCTGTATAGAGATTAGCAGAACAAGGAAGAGAACCAGCAGTTCTGGCTACTGCGTTCCAGTATCACAGTTGTGATCTCTGAAGGGATGCTATAAAGGTGGTGTCATCCCCACAGAAAGTGGCAGTCTTGATGTTAACTGATGTCGCTATGTCAGTGCCTGCCTCTCATCCACTTTAAAATAGCATCTTAAATGTGGTAGTCCCATGAGTATCCAATGCCATGAAAGAAACACAGCTGCTGCAGCTGTTATTCAGGAGCACACATCCAAACTCTCTCATTTAAACTGCCCCAAATCAGTTATGGTTATGTATCGACAACGTGCCATGGAATACTTATGTTAATAGAAAACTCTGCTCTCTTTGGAGGGCATTTTATTCTAAAAGAGGTTTACAATGGCCAAAGGATTAAACAATGCAACATATGAGACCTAGGAGCAGAAGCTACAACGATTCTGGCAGAAATCCTAATGCCAGAAGCTCCAGGGTTTCTTGTAAGCTTTTAGTCTGGAGGTGCATTGCCACAAGCAGTGTAATGTTTCCTTTGCCACTAGCACTCAATCCTGCAGAGTGCAAGTTTATTAAGGTCTGCAATTTGACTAATGATACATCATATAATGTTAAAAACATTTTCTGGTTTTGCAATATTTTTAAGAGAAGCAAGATAATGGCCCCACTGGTCATTAAACTTTTGATCTTTTCACAGTTTCAGTAGACTAGAAAATTAATCTGGCTGTTAAAAGGCTGGAGTTAACTACCAAAGCTAGAATGAACATTTTGCTTTTAAATAAAATTCTCTTGTGCCAGTAAACCTTCTGTTGGTTCTATCCATCTCTTTTTCAGATCAATTCAACAGCAGCTGTCTTACGCAGAGCTGGGTGTAAAGTCAGAAATCAGTAGCAAGTGAAAAAAAAACAGAATAGTGTAGCACAGACTAGTATTTCTGAAGTCAAAAGATTAGCAACATACAAGATGAGAAAGAAAAAAAAAAAGCCACATACCCTAAGAAATTTCCAAAACCCTAATGTGTTCTGTAGTATGAGACTTGCTCAGAGGGATACAGAACCTCACACAAACTCAGTCAGCACTTTGCTTGGCAACTGAGTAAATCTGCTGCTTTATTCCTGGGTGTCTGAGGAAGATTTTTAGCCAGTGACAGATTGTCATCTCCTGGCAAAGGAGAACATGGATGCTCAAAACTCTGCGATGCCACTTGGCTTCACAACCATCCAAATTCTCTGTGAATAACTGGATTTCAAGCCAAATAAAATCACAGTTCTCTTAATATTTGCAATGGAAAATTTGAGAAGAAAAACCTTTCAATGTATCCAGATGCAGAAGAGTGGCAGAGTTGCCCTTTACATAGCAGTTTCTGCAGTATCCTCCGAAGCAAGGTTCAGGGGAAGGGACATGGGTTCTGTCTGTGTTGGTGACAGCATGCTTCCAGTTTAATCCACTTACAAAAAAATTCTTTCCACCACAACAGTTTGCTTTTCCTGTTTCTGATTTCTGAAAACTGTTTTTGCTTCTTTTATGTCTGCAGATGCACCTCATACTTCTGTACACAGAGCCCTGAAAGCCCTCAGACAAATTTGTTTCAGAATCCTTTGGAGAAGGTCAGACTGGAAGAGTTTTACAATTTCTGGATAAGGAAAAATGAATTTGTTTGCAGAATGACTCTGTGGACATGTAATAAGCTGACGCATGACCAACAAATACTGAGGCAAGATTTCAACTTGGGGCAGAACTTCCACTGGAGAGCTGCCATGTAGAAGACTATCTGGAAAGGGGCAAAAGATGGGAAGAATAATAATTTTTTTAGAAAGTCAAATCCAGTAAATCCTAAGTTTTGACTACATAGAAAAGAAAGGCCTAAATTTGCACAGTTTTAAAATGGAGTGGGATACAGAAGAGACCTGTACCTGCTACTGATTAAGTAAAGATAAGGAGGTCCAGACAGAGAACCTGGAAGGAAATACTGTACAGCTGCTCAGAGGTCAGCAAAAACAGTGACAAACCGACTTTTACAAACACATTTCCTGAACACATACATTTAAAAATACAGATTTTAGAGCAAAAAAAATTCCCAGAGAGGAGTCCTGGACTGGGAAGGCACTGGTATGCCTCTGCCTGTGCACACACAGTTTTGGATCAACAAGCAAGAATGCCACAGGAGAGCACACGCAAGGCAGCTGGCACAGGACTACCTCAATGCTTGTACAGGGAGGTGATAAATCATTTAGAGCTTCAGGGATTAGGGACTCCTGCCAAACCCTCAAAAATGCTTGAAACTTGATAAGAAAGAAAGAAACAAAGGAAAATTCAAAACTGTGTAAGCTCTATTTCTTTAACTTGGGCTATATTAATAAAAAGATTACCTGAGTATTTTATACAATTTATCCCATGTTTCTTTATTGGGCACAACCTGAAAAAAACAAACCCCTCTGAATAAGGCTGATATTAAATCTCAAATCTGTGCACTCAGTTACTGTAAAGAAATCAGATGGTTTATATTTAGAAGTTGTCCTTTATGATTTTCCTGTTGTTACAGAAAGGGAAAGGTGATGCTTATTAGATACCCTGGCATAGACTGCAATTCCATTAAGAGACTTTTTAAAAACATCTTTCAAAATTGAACTAAGCAAGAACTTCTGAACTGGACAAAGCAACAACAACTTGTCTGGCTACAAAATCTTCAGTTTTATTGTTTTTTACACCAAAGGGGATATCTGAGCAACTTGGTTTATTTCTGGTCAAATCCATGTTATTTTGTTGGGTTAGCAGGAACACTCTTGGCCCTTGACCTGAAAGCTTCTATTATATCTTAGACAATTCAATGTGAACTCCCTGCTCGGCACCTGCTAACACCTGGTATTCAGGCACCCAGACAAGTCCTGTTTAGCCATATGCTTGACTGATCCCTTAACATGTAAGTAATATTGCAGTGCTTGCTAGTCAAGAGTTTCACTCTGGCAGGTCAAACCACAGAAACTCAGACTTGAGTTTGGCATTCAGAGCTCTAAAAGGAGGTGTGAAATGCCCAGTGAGTCTGGCCAATGTTCTGTTTAGTTTGGTAGAGTCTCTCGAACTGTGACAAAGGAAGTGCTACTTAGACAAAACATGTGAGCCCAGCCACTTCCTACAGTCCTGACATCCACAGCTCCTGTATTGGGGTTGTATGGAGGACATTCCTCCCACGTCCCCACTGGCTTGTCCATGATTTTGCCTTTGTAAACCAGCTGGTGTTCTTTGTCTCCACCATTGCTTTGGGTAGACAGTTTCAGAAGATCACTATCTGCATAGAGAAGGATTCCCCTTTTCAGTTGTTTTAACTGTCTTACAGCATTTTCTTCAGATGTTTCCTAGCATTAGTTTGCAAGACTTGGTGAGCAGTTCCACACTTGGTTCATCTGCCACAATTCACGTTGTCCTTCTGGGATGATAAATCCCCCCAAAAGCACACACAGAAAAGGCATCAGAAGATGCAAGTGACAGGAGCTCCACTGATTCTTTCCTAAGGCTAGGAAAGAATCCACTATTAATTCTAGCACAGGAAATAAAGGTATTCACATTTTCTTCTGTATGGTAATGTGTAGTGAAAGCTGTGATCACAATATACTGGTATTTGACCAAGAGGTCATTTCCCAAAATTCATTGTTTGTTTCCTGAACAAAAGAAAATTTAAGTTCCAAAAGAAGTACTCAACATGTAGTTCTACATATTCTAGTATTAAAGAAAATTAAGTTCAGTACTGCAACACACATTTTAAACTAACACTGACCTCTAACATAGCATGAAGGGCTCACAGAATTGTCAGAGTTGGAGTGGACCTCAAGAGATCATATACCCAACCCTCTCACCAAAGCAGGACTGCCCAGACATACTGCACAGGGATGCATGCAGGCGGGGTTTGAGTATCTATGAAGCAGGACATTCCACAGGCTCTCTGGGCAGCCTGTGCCAGGGCTTTGTCACACATACAGTGCATTTCATCTAAATAGTTTCATCTAAGTAGTTTCATTTACATGAAACTTCTTACGTTCCAGCTTGCATCAGTTGCTCCTTGTCCTGTCACTGGGCACCACTGAAAACAGCCTAGCATCATCCTACAGCCAACCTGCAGATATTTATAGATGGGGATCAGGCCTCCTCTCAGTTCTCTCAAGGCTAAACAGTTCCATCTCTCTCAACATTCTTTCATAAGAGCGATGCTTCAGGCCTCCAATCATCTTCTTTGCCCTCTGTTGACTCTCTTCAGTAGTTCCCCATTTCTTTCAAAATGGGGAATCCAGAACACAACACAGGACTCCAGATGTGGCCTCACCAGGGCAGAGTAAAGGGGGAGGATGATCTCTCTAGACCTAATGGCCACACTCTTCTTAATGCACCCCAAGAGGCCAGTGGTCTTCTTGGCAACAAGGGCACATTGCTGGCTCATGGTCAGCTTATTGCACACCAGGACATCAAGATCTTTCTCCTCAGGCCTACTCTCCAACAGGTCTGCTCCTAACTCATACTGAAGGATGGGGTTGCTCCTCCTAAGGTGCAGAACTCGACACTCGTTCTTGGTGAACCTCATTGGGTCCCTCTTTGCCTAACTCATCAGCCTGTCCAGGTCATACTGGATGGCAGCACAGTCCTCTGGTGTGTCAGCCACTCCTCCCAGTTTTGTATCATCAGCAGAAGTAATGCATCTCTGCACCTACAGAACAGTTGTCTGGCAAGTAAAGACAGATCCTGTTTCATTAGTACCAAGTGCTGATTGGGTGCTAGTCAGCTTTGCTTTCCTCAGCAACAGCTTGACGCTACAGAATGCAACTACCACCTCTAGAAGCCTCTGGTCTCTTGAATAAAAGGCACATGTTAGGTAACTACCTTTATTTCCAATACCAAACCAAATTCAGAGCCCTGACTCACAGTGATAACGTGTTCTGCTACCAAGAGATTTTGTTTTTTCTCCTCTCTCTACACGCATACATATTCAGGTAGGCTGATTCATTTGAGACTGGAAGCTGAGCACTTACCTGGACTCTGCACTGACCACATACAGTTGAGCGACCACATATCTTTATTCTGTTTAATCTAATAAAGGAATAAATTCCCTAGACTTCCTCCAACGTCCTCGTTCTTAGAAGAGCACATTTCAGCAGCCAAGACACTAAAGCAAAGGTCTGTTTAGCCTCAGGAAAGTGCATACAATACCTGCCTGCTTCCCAACTTGCTTGAGCTTGTGCTTTTTTCTTCTGTGGTCATAAAATAAAATTAAAGATCAATTTAACAGCCTAGAAGAAACAAACCTATAAATAAGTAGTCATAAACCCTAGAAGACAAGACAGGAAGAAACAAAATCTAACAAACAAGAATAGAGGCTGAAAATTTAATTCCAGAACTAACTAAAGAAAAAAAAGCACTTGCTGTAGAATAGTTGTGGGGAAGAAAGTAATTTACAGTCTGTCCTGGAAGCACTTGTAAGTCACACACGTAGCCCTGAAAAAGGCAGATTCGTACATCTTAGGTGATAGTTTGTTAAGTTCTATGGAAATGATGTCATTAGTCAACACATGGATGAGGATAATATAGCCCAATAAATTATAACAAACTGCCAATTTGCCAAATCATGTGCAACTGCTGGAGGAGGTTCTTATCCAACCTGGGCTAATTCAGGTTGGAAAGCCATCATAGAAAAGGTACAAAAAGAGAACTGACCCATAACTCTAACATTTTAAAGGAAAAAGTGCTACATGGGGTACACTTAAATATTTTTTCTCATTATGTAAGGAAAGATATATTCCAAAGCTGAAAGCATTGCATCATTAAGTTGGTGACAAAGTTCCTATTAACTTCACCAGAACAAGGATTCATTCTCAGAAAAGCGGCATAAGAATCTCCCTCCAAATTCAGGTTATTCATAAACACAGACAACTAAGAAAAAGGCAACTCATAGGGGCGAAAAAGAAAATAGTGGAACCCAAGACACCTACATGCATATCCTTCTTCAGGACAGCAGTCAGAGTCTTAGAATAGGTTAAGCAATATGCTCAAAGGGTGAGAAAGCAGGAAATGATAATATTACTCAATTCTTTTGCAGAGCAATTTCTTTTCTCTAGTTCTCAATGTTTATTTTAGAGATTTAATATCAGATATTCCAAACTGCAGTTCTGACGCTTCTTGAGCTTCATGGATAACATATTAACCTGGTAGACAGAAAATTTTTTAACCTCAAATGAAAAACTGGATTGTCTGATTTCTTGACTGGCTGCCTGCTTGTATTCCAAGTCAGGCTAAACCTGTACACAGACCTTGAAGTGTCTACTCATTTTGGGTGGGGAATTCTTTCCAGAGTACATATCCCAAGGGGTAAACATTTGTTGCTGTTTTTACTGCTTGCTGAGTGAGTTTTCTTCATTTCTGATTTGCAACATGACAAAAAACAAAGAGTAACTCAGAATAAGAAGTACTAAGACAGAAACAACTTCTGTCTCTTTCCTTAGGGTAATAAAGTGTCTTGACTGTTCACTAAACACCAAGGCTGTAAAGCATCAGGATTTTATGTCAGATGCTCTGCTGATTCAAAAGAATCATTTAATGTCAGCTTCAAGTGACATTGAAAGCTCTTCCATCTGATACACTGATGTTTATATTTTCCCAGCAAGATAAAAAATTCAATCCTTATCAACACATCAGAATTGTCTCTTAAGTGTCTCTTAAACTCCAAACAAATAAAACAAAAAAAAAATCAAATAGCCACCAAAAAAAAAAGGAAAGCAACAAGAAATCCCAAACCCCAAAAAGGTCAAGAAGTTTCCTTTGTCTTAGGTGTAGGGTAGGTGGCACTGTGTGGTTGCAGTAAGAGATAATCGGTCAGGGTTCCTTCAGGACTGCTTTTTCAGGTGTTTCACCTGGTTAAAAACCCATAAAAGATGGCTTGCTCCCTCAAAGGCTGTCAAATAGCAAAGTTGCCTCTTGGCACTCTGTTACAAGATCCTAACATGCGAGGCAAAAAAGGAAATAATCTAAAGATTTTAAGTGCAAGAAGAAATAACTGGTTTTGTACATGTCTTGTCCCATCACTTATTAGAGTTTTGCTGTCAGTCACAGACAATGAGTGAGTATGAAATCCAGCACCATGCAAGCTTTACATTTATACAATTGTGATTCCAGAAGGCTCCTTCCATGCCAGCTCCTAAGCCAGCACAGATACCACTTTATCCCACAGGATTTAGCCATAAACAGAGACAGAAAAATCACAAGCAGATCACCAAATCCTTCTTCGCTACAGATGGGGGACAGGTCTCAGAATAAGGTACCCTTGGTAATGGAATGGGCGGCAATCTATGCACATCGGGTAGAAGTCAAATCTGTGTGTTTAATGTGCAAATAGCAAAAGCAGCTTTTTGAGCATAGGCTGAACTTTCATCCCTGCTTGTTAGCTCTGAGCTACTTAGAACCTTAGAATGGTTTAGGCTGGATGAGACCTCAGAGATCACCTTGCTCCACTCTCCCCACCACGAGTGGGAATTTGGTCAACACTTGCAATTGTATAAAAAAAAAAAAAAATCAAAGGATTCAGCCTTAGACAATAGCAGTCCTAAAACCATTGTGTCTACAGATTCTTGTATTCGAAGTATCAAGAGCCTGTTTTAACTCAAGCACTACTTTGGCATGAAAGTATGTGGTTTCAGCTTTTTCCCTCATCCAGTCCGGCTGACTCTGCAGGGGTGCAGACAGCCGAGTCACCTGCAGACTCGAAAGGGCAGCTGATATCTGCCATTTGCCTTAGCAGTTCCTCAAAAAGACCAGTTCTTCTATGTGTGCAAAACTGCAATTTTATACAGTCATCTTAAGATAGAACTTAAGTTACTAAGACAGAGGTGTCTAAAGTAATGAACTCCTTTTAGACAGATAGCTGAACAAATATTCTATATTTATGAAAGCAGAGGCGAGACTGAGGAGGGGCAGGGGAACTTCAAAGCTCCAAGCCACAGGTCTCTCAAATTTTTTTGCAGAAAGCACCTGAGGAAATATGTCAAGTGGTGGGTGTTATGCAGTGATTTTTCATTAATTTTAATTACTGTCATTCTATAGGATAGTGAGCATCCTCAGTCCTTTGCCTTCAAATTGCACTGGGACTGATGCCAAATTTCTTCTCCCTCCTTGGTTCCCCCAAGCAGTATTTAGTAATGGAAGTGCTTTAACACGTTTAAATAAGAAATGTAAATGCCAAACACTTCTGAATGAGGAGGAATCTGTAGCTTAAACGGCACATGAAATCTTTATTCATAATTCTATAAACTAAAAACCTGGACTGTTTGAGATCAAATAAAAGGCTTGATCAGGCTTGAGAAGAGAGTAGATGGAGCAGCCTCATTTAAGGAAAAGCAAAACAAAATACAAAGCAAATCCAGCTTTTCATAACCATTACTAGTGCATGTTGGGGGCGGAGGGGAGGAAGAGACAAACTCTCACTATCAATTCCCTTGATGATATCTTATTGCTTCACTTAAAAATACAATTCTGTACCAGATTTGCAATGCAGGTGACACTAATAATAATATTAGTAGTAGAATTTTGGCTTTCTCGAACTGTGATGATTGCAGATCTCATTTTCCTCTCCAATTCCCCAATCACCACCTGAGAACTGATTTTCAAACTTGGGCATCATTTATTTATCTGAATCCAAGCACTGCAGCAACCTGACAAGGCAGATGTCATGGGCCTGTACAGTGCTCACAACAACCTATGTTTGCAGCCTGCAAGACATGAGCCTAAGGACACCAGCAAACTAGCAGTATCAGCGTAGGAACGGCTTGAAAGGAGGATCTTACTGGTTTGTGAAGTACAGATTTCATTAAAGCATGATTGCCAAATGGTCAGCTTAGAGGCAGCAGTCCCAATATTTCATATTTAGAAATATAGAAAGTACAGAAAATTACAGTTTCGCTGAAGCCTATTTGAGAGAGATACATCCAAGGCTGAATTACAACTAAGACACAGAAGCACCCTTCAGTGTTCAGATTTAAGATACTAAGAAGTATTTTTCTTGTTCACATTCTAAGTTGTTCTTCATATATTAAATATATCTAGTTGTCTTGAAGCTAAATGCAGCTATTTTAAAATCAATTGACCTTCATTAACTAGCTGTAGTCAGTAAGTGCACAAGACCAATGCCATCAGTACACTGTCCTTTCTTCCCACATTGCAGTTACTGCTTTAAGTCACCCCAAATGGATTTGGCTCCAAATTTTCAATTTCTACCTGACAGAACAGCAATATCAAGCCAAACTCCACTGCATACCACGTGTGCCTGTCACAGCTTCCAGTCTGTGCAATACCTTGCAGCAAAGCCCTTGTTGTGTATCTTTGAAGCTATGGATAAGTTGATCAAAATAGTCTATGAACTTCATAGTATCATAGTATCACCAAGGTTGGAAGAGACCTCACAGATCATCAAGTCCAACCCATTACCACAGAGCTCAAGGCTAGACCATGGCACCAAGTGAAAGTCCAGCTGGCATCTGCAACAAAACAGTGGTCTGTTTAAAGCAGTGAATGCTTCCATGCAGTAAGGAGCTGTCTTTTCATGTATTTAAATTGAAATAGAAACTGAATTTCTATCTTTACATTGAAATCCCACCCAAATACAGAACTTACAAATGAAACTCAAACCACAATCACTCACTCCCTCCAGATTTCAACAATAGCTTTATTTTCCTGGCCAAAAAAATGAAGTGAATATGAGTTTAAATCAATTTGTTTGTGTTGAAAGATCTGTGTTTGGCCAGGGGGAGGTGATTGCTCCATAAAGAAAAAAATAAATAGTCAGATAACTACATTACTTCAGAACAGAAAAACTGACAATTTAACTTAAAAACTTTGGATTATTTATTAAATATTTTAGTGATGTCCCTTGGGGATTCATTTAACTCTGGTCACACCAGGATTGCAGCTTTATTACGTGCTAGGTCTGATTATGGACTTAAAACATTTTCAACACCAAAGAGGAAAGAACAGTATCACCAGGCGGTAGAAATTCTTACAGACACAGACGTAGAGCGCAGGAGATTCATAGAGAGTGGTCTGCAGTAGCGCCATGCCTGAGATACTTATATGCATGGTTACACAGGGAGCTGCTGGGCAAACTCAAGAGGAAGAATAAAGTCTATAGGTCATGGAAGGAGGGGATGGCCACTTGGGATGATTATAAGGCTCTCGTCACACAGCATCATAGACCATTAGGGATTGGAAGGGACCTTGAAAGATCACCTAGTCCAATCCCCCTGCCACAGCAGGATCACCTAGACCAAG